>JAUZND010001061.1:0-13727 GCA_034780555.1 Coelogynopora nodosa | reverse complement strand
ACATTTTAGTATTTTTTTGAAATTCAAGTACATTCAAGTACATCAGTGAAATTCAAGTACACGTGGCCACCCTGAATAACACCTCATCTGTTATCCTAGTAAGTAATCTCAATATATAAGATCGCTACCTTGATGTACGCGGCTCCAGTAGCGGAGGGATTTCCGAACAGTCCAGCAAAGAGGTCCCGTGACCACTGAATCGTATGATGGATCTCGTAAGGAAAGCTTTTCAGTGTGCACACTGGTATGTGCTTGTCTTGGGTGTCCTGAGTGAACATGGGTCAATGGTTGGAGGAAAGCAAGGCGATAATTAGGTATACAAAAATTAAAAAGAAACAATAGATACCGTACTTGATTCTATTATAATAGCCTACATAACCAGAATAGATCGATTATTGTAATACAATACAATAATATAATTTTTGTTGTATTGATTAATTTACATACGCACATGAGTTGCATCAAAAGTACACTTTTTCCCCAAATGTATTTCGTACAATGAGTTCTACTTTAAAAGAATGTATTCTGAATGTGTTAAACATCTACACTTTGAAATATTATGTGTTGCTAAAGAGTTACGCGTTTCCACTATGTACCAGATGTGTTTAGAATGTATTTAAAAATTATATAATTGTTCAGTGTAGTTCATAGATATCGATCTCCCTAACCTCTATCCTTGATGACCAATCTAACTAAACCTTACTATATACGACGGTTACGAAAACGACGAGTCATACACCAGTTTCGCGAGGCAAGCGTAAACTAGAGAAATATTTTTTAAATGTATCATTTTACTACTATGTCAATTGTGCAAAAGAAATTATAAACTTTTCATTGATAAAAATAGCTTTAAAGAATGCCTATTTAGTCTGTGCGCAATTGCCATAACATTTATTTTGCCTCGCAAAAATCGTGTATGACTCATTTTTCTCACAACCACCGTGAGGCATAGATTATATATCTAGGAATAAGTAAGATATACAAAAAATCTATATCCATGATGTAGTTAACATTGCGTTATCCGTTGTACGTAGAGAACATTATAATTACAACCATACTCGTACTTCATTTTTCATTGTATTACTATTAGGCCTAAATATAACTTTGAATAATTGAGTAAAAAAATGTAATGGATTAAATTATACAATACAAATAGCCAATTCGATCGATAGAAGACATACATGATGTACAAAACGCAGGCACGCCGATGGATAGAATCATAGGTATGGATTTCTTTCTCTCTAAGTAAAATATACAAAAAATCGATATCTATGGATAGAACAATAATTGTTATACATAGATCTGACAGCATAATATAACAATTTTGTACTGTTATAGTACAAATAATACAATTTTGTATAATGTATATTATAGTTACGTAAATATATTTATATAACAATTTTACTAATTAAAACTCAAACAATTTTAGCAGCCTTTAGACATTTTAGAAAGCCTGAAAGAGGATTAAGAGCCTACATTGTCTTTTGTCAGTATTGCATAATAGTTTGCATTAATTTCACAGTAAATTTACCTAAAACGTGAAATTAAACGAACACATTTTTCACTCTAACTACACATTTTGTGGAGAGGATAATCGTGTCTAGGAGAGATTATAACGGTCACATTTACATTTGAGTCAAAACTTTGAATAATATTTCTTTATATGTCATTCGTCATCATCAATAGTGCAACTAGAAGACATGATATGTGGTCAGTATGTCCATTCAAACGGAGAAGAATCAGTTGATTTCATTATGACGATCTCCTTTGTTTTCACGTCTTTTCTTAAAGGTTTTGGAGTATTGCACTTAACATCTTCATCAACCGATAGTTAAGGACAATCGGACAACTCTACCGGAAAGCAGACATATTTCAAAGCATACTTTCGTGTCCAAAAAAGTGTAACTGGTGGTTAACGCATTAGGTGTTCCCAATTAAAAAGCCTAAGCACACGAGGAGCATATTAGGAACAAATGAGAAATATATTGTAAACACATGAGGAACATATTGGGAACATATGAGGAACATATTGTAAACACACGAGGAACATATTGGGAACATATGAGTAACATATTGGGAACATATGAGGAATATATTGTAAACATACAAGGAACATATTGAGAACATATGAGGAATATATTAAAACACAAGTTGGGATTACAACTGTTACAGTGTCAATTTTTTTATCTTGAATTAACAAACAACTACAAATCCATAATATTTTCAGTCAGTGAATCAACCAGTTGGAACCCACTATTGCAAATGACGCATTCATTTTCATTTTGTTCTAACCCTGCCCAACCAACCCGAGAAGTAGACTCACCATTCCTGATCGATACACAGTCCTGATCTGCGGCAGAACCAGCTGAACACTGCCCTGGGTGCCCAGTGTTCCCGAGTCCAAGAAGGGCTTCGAGTAGAACACGCAACGCTCACTGAGGTATCGACGGGTCTCGACGTTGTCCAGCGCAGTCACCACCCCGTCCAACGACTCGAAGAAGTCGTCGTTGTAGGTGTCCTCCGACTCCGGTCCCAGTCGGTTCTCGTGAGATTCGATGTTCAGCTGACAGGATGACAGAGTTACGAACATTTAATTACCTGATCTTTAATAAGCTTGATGAGGAGAATAAAAAGTCATTCCTCACATTAAGGAATAATACTGCGGTAAGTTATATTCCATTTGACACTATCACCATGTGAATGTACAAATATCCTTTTGTATAAATTTTACATGAACCGTTATGCATAAATGTACTTTTTTGCCGAAAATGATAAAAATGGATTAAAATTAATTTAAATATTAATAAACGGTGTAAATAATGGTTACTTTCCCACTTGCTGTAGTATCCTACTTACAATAATATATTCTCTTGAGATTAAACAACGATAATATATATATATATGGTATTTATACATACCAACTGTGCATTATTAATCTCTTATACTACAAAATATGACAAATCAATTGTTTTCTATAATTGACATCTGAAGTACAAAAAAGAGAAAATAATATAGTGAGAGTAAGACGAATATTTAACAACTAAAAACGGGCTGAAAATAAAATGGAGAGGGATGAAAGAACAAACATACATAAAGACATAAAGGGAAGCAAACATACATAAATCAGAAAATTGACAGAGAAAAAATAAAAACATTGACATATATAAATTTAGCAATTGAAAGTTATGTTAGAGAGACAATATTAATAAAATTGGAATATGTTAAATATAAATGATAAAATATGTATCAAATTAAGGTGAGAAAAAATATATTTACTTTGAGTTTAGGTAAATAAAATGTGTTAGATTTGGTATATTTGGACGTCTGTTATATTTGGCATACTCAATTAGGTGTTTTTCTCTTCATGTGAGTTTTTGTAGGATGAGCGAATGCAAAGGATGAATAGTATTAACTTCAGCGACCTTGAACAACTTTTTAGTCTTCGGTCAGACGAGTTTGAAAATTGGTGTAGGTGCATTTAACAAAGAGGTAAGAGGTGACATCGCGTTACTAGAAAGTCACCGGTACATTTAACCAATATATTGGCAATTTTTAGGTATGAAATCCGAATGAAGATTGTTTACTTATAAAATAATGAAATTAATTAACAAAATAAATCGAAAACAATAAAAAAAGAATGACAGATAATAACTTACGTCCATGTTTATGCTCTTTATAGCTTTAACAGCGACCTGTGACTTGGACAGTTGAATGTCCCAAGGTCGAAAGAGAAACTGCCGGTTGAGATTGGACTTTTCTATGGTGTCCATGTCAGTGACATAGACGTGACCTTGAGGCCCAGTACCCAATCCCATGAGAGCAAGGTTTTTTAGAAGTTCACATCCAATAGCACCAGCACCGGCCTATTGAACCAAGTGGGTGACAAAATAAATTATATTTATATACCATGTTATTCTAATATTTCTAAAAGAACACCAATATATTGGCTATCATCATACTGTCAGCAACTTATTCTTGTGGCAATAAGCTCAATCGTGTTGGAGTATTTAGACTGTTAGAATTATAAGATGACAGCGTCGGATATCAGATAACAGGGCTCTGGCGCACATAGATGATAGGAGGCAAATAGAGGGGCCCTGCAATATTTATTGTATATAAAAGTAGGCCCTGGCACAAATGCACAATCTCAACCATAGTTAACCTGGCACTGCAAAATGAATATAAAAACCACCTTGTAATCCACGTACGTTCAATATAGTAACATGATATTGATTATAAACTCCTTGAAATATAACAAAGTTGTTGACAGTACGGCTGGATTTGACAATATCCCATGATACTATATAAATCTATTGAACCTAACCTACATTTCAAAGTTGTGGACAATCATTATAAATAACATGGTATGAAAACAAACTCTAGAAACATTGATGTAGGTACTAAACACATATGATAAAAAATATATTGAATCTAAATCACAAAAGATTTTATTCAAAATCTTGGACGTTCTACGCAAATAATATTAAATATATCATTGAAAACAACTAATTTCAATAGAAATATTAAAATAAAAACCATACATATAAAAATACGATTAAAATATTTTGTATATGAAGTATTGTAGTATTTTACACATTAAATTTATTACCTAATTAAATGCCCTAGCAATTGCTTTTTCTATAATTGAAAATAAAGATTCATTATTTTCCAGCACCGTATTTTGGTAAACAACATCTTACCACAAAATACTTGAGGTTTGCAAGTTTGTCCTGAAAGTCTTTTCCGAAAATGGCTATCTGGCCATAGTGACGATTTTCAGTGAGTGATAGGCTGGAAGTGACCTCCTCGAGTGAGGGGGGAACCTCCGCCAGACACTTCCAGCAATCAAGATAGAACCACTGTTTGAGTGGCCTGAACTGGCCCGAGCAGGCTTTTATGACTTCTTGGGCAGCGAATGAACCAATCACTGACTGAGGAGATAGAAAGACGACGATGACGATACTGTGAAATTACGACATACTATAATAATATACACCATAACAATTATCTATCATAGAAAATGCAAGTAGAAAATATACAAAATCATTGTAATATAACAGCTACGATATTCAATACTTTATTAATACTATTGTGTTATAAACCATTATTCAACAGCAACACATTCTGCGGATAGAATAATTATTAATAATCAGAACATTTCAACACCGTAAAAAGTTTTTTGTACAAATATCAAATTACAAAATGTGTAACAAAACCTACTCTATAATATTAAATACTTATTGAATAAAATTTGAGCCATTAAAATGTTAAGATTATTAACATTTAATACAGGCTTTCTTTCATCAAAATTTATACAGCTGACATACATTTACACAGTTGAAATGTTCTAGTAAATGAAATCTACAAATACGGTTAAAAAATGGAGCTTATTGTTATTTTATAGGGCGTTTTCTGTTATATATTTTAATTGTATTGTGATGCAGTTTCGACACATATACTTTGTTTGCTAAAAACCTTTTCAACAAGTTACACTCATTTATCAATTTTATTTCATTTTCAGAATAACCAATATAAATTATTTATAAATCTATTAAATAATACTAATTTGATATTAGTTAAATGAAGGATTAAAAAAATATACAGTTAATTATTTAGTATAGCCTATTAAACAATATATATATATATACATCCGACTCGTACGCTGTACCTTAAAAGGTGGTACATCTCCAGCACAAGTGTTAGCAAAAAGCCTCCAGGCGTCTTCATCCAAATCTTGCTCCTTCATTAACGACGTTTCTCCAGCCAATTGTTGAACACAGTCAACAAATTGGGCGGCATCCTCTGAATTCCAAGGACGAGGCATAGAAGTGGAAGTACCTCCGCTCAATGAAGCAAATTTGGAGAGGGCCCGAAAACAGAGATGAAGATTGGCTGCACGACTCATCACCTCTCCGCAGCCTATCATGAGCTCCGTACAGTGCAATGCTTCACGGAGACTTTTCTAAAAAGAAATGAATGTGTTATATTGCAAACTGTTGTCGCATTAGGTATCAAGCAAGCACTGTAGTAAGAAAGATTATTGTGTTGTTCGGTGTATAATAATAAAATGTCTCTTACGTTTTCATGCAACAATCTTGATATTCCCCCCCGATGTTTATCAAGCTTTACTTATTTTGTATGAATACTTTTACTACAAAATTTGGTCATATTTAGCATAACAATTAAGCTATATTATAATTACTGAAATTATTTGTACACTATATATACATCTAGCAGGTTCCGATAAACTAAGCAATGACAAAATTTAATTTTCTCTGACAAATAATACAAAGTTAAGGCTTTAAATACATTTTGGGGCGAAAAAACAAATTAAAAAAATTCTTCATTCGCAAGCCAATTGTTTACGCATAAATTTTTCTGAAACATTATATTTATAAAATTCTGGTTTTTTTCACCAAACTTTCGGAGTTTTTCCTCAATTTACCATGAACCAAATTGTTATGGTGACGTTATAATTTAGACATTTCATATGCCTAACTTGGTTGAGTTACAGACAAATAATTAGTAAATCTATAAACTGGAGAAACTTGTATTACAAACATGCCAATGTTTACGTGGATTCAGAATAGATTTCCACTATAGATATTTCCCAACATGTAGAGGGGAGCATTTACAATATTAACGTGCGAATCTAATGTATAGACATTCAAAATTTAATGTCTACTATTAGTTTGCAGTACTGTAGGTCTACAAAAGTAGAAGGAAGATGAATTTACGAGCATGAAGTTATTGGATATTATAATACTGATGACCCAGAGTAAATTAATTCATTACCACTTTTTTCTTACTGACTTACAGGATTACAATTCAGACCATCATAGTAGTTATCAAAGCTAATTTAAGCACATACAACAGAGAAATTTATATATGATGAAACAACGGGATAATTTACAAAGATCATTTCAAATTACTGATTATCCTACAATAAAATTAATGATACACTATATGTAATTCCACAAGCAGCATAAGTTAAAACACGTTCTCACACCACTCACGTGGGGAAAGGTAATTGGAACCTTCAGCTGTTGAATGATTCCACCACCTTTGTAATCAGACAGATTTGAAGTGTCTCCAATATTCACAGAGTGGATATCTGATAATTAAGTACAGGTTCAGTTAAAACATAAGCAAAATTTATAAATAAAACTCATGAAATGATCAGAGTAGGTGTAATTACTTTTAGTAAGATCTTAGATCCATTTAACACAAAACCTAAACACAATGGAAAACGCACAGCATAAGTAGGCCTACATATTGAATGTGTATGATAAAATTACGTATGTAATAAATTCTAAATTTGAACAAATTGTCAGAAAATGTTTGTTCAAATATTTTTGTAACAGATCCATCAAGACTTTTTAGCGAAAAATCGTTGTTCAATGTTAAAGTATTACCCATATTTGTTTTGCCTGTAGTTCAAAATAAAATACTAATGGTTAATCTGAAATTTCAAAAACAAAAAAGGGCCACCCACATAAAGGGTTAAAAAAGTGTTTAATGGTCCCGTGATTAACTTTAATGACGTCATCATTTGGCAAAATGTTAATATACAATTCGCCTATAGAAACCACTTACATTATTTTTTAAATGATTATTTATGATATTTAATCTACATATTTATATTATGTTTAGAATTTATAAAAACAAGTATTGTGGCAAAAAAAAATTTTTTAATTATGGAAATATTTTTTACATAAAAATGTTACTTTAATTTTTAATATAATATTGAATATTTGCATATTTTAAATTTTGAATCACACAAAATTTAATTTACAAAATATACAAATAATTAATAATATAAAATACATATATTTTAAAAAATTATAATAAAATAACACTTAGCATATGAAATGACGTAAAAAACCTAATTATTTAAGTAAAATAAACATAATTACACGTAAATGTTTTATAAATTAATCTTCCCAAAGGTCATTTAAATATCCACAAAAATATTTCAAAACATAGAAAAACGTAATTTTGAAATAA
The DNA here is from genome assembly GCA_034780555.1 of Coelogynopora nodosa. NCBI lineage: Eukaryota > Metazoa > Platyhelminthes > Proseriata > Coelogynoporidae > Coelogynopora > Coelogynopora nodosa. The sequence goes on along the minus strand of JAUZND010001061.1, from coordinate 5,720 downwards.
ACGCTTGAATAATGACGTCACTCCTACCAACCCATGTAATCAAGTTTTCTGAACAGTAGTGGTGACCCCTGTTTCAATCAATAATAAACATACTAATGATCTCGACACGTCTTGGTTCAGCATTATTGAGCTCCGTCATACCCCGCACATCTTTAAATATCACCAGTTCATCTTCTCCCAAACCGTGGGGAGTTTCTGCGAAGCATTTTACGATCCCTTTAACATCCTGAAAAGTTAATATGTAGAAAATTAAAATTAAAAACATATATTTATAATACTCTTTCTATGTTATTTATAGGAAACAAAAATATTCCAAAAATGTATTAGTTAATTTAAATTAATGAAATTGGTAGTTAATATTTGTAAATAAATAATTGATATCATACATATTACACATTATCTTCGCACATATTTAATAAACCTATAACAAATATAAAACTGATTTAATTTGAAGATACTAAAAAACAATATGGTGTAAATATTTATAATTTTAACGTTTTCCTGTTAAAAACTTTAACTATTGATTAAACGTTTTAAATATTTATATAATGCCTGTTATATAGAAAACATTAAAAAAATAAAAAATGACTTAAATTTGTAATGCATCTCTATCTATATATTATTGTAATTTTACCAAAGAAATATAAATACTAATACTTATATAAGCTTAAATGTATGTAAAATTGAATAAAATATGTTTTTCTACTAAGTTTAAATAATGATTACATATAAATGATTAATGTGTAATAATTATTATGATGAACGACTGAAATAAAATAGTTTTTATGTTGCATTTTAAAAACATACATTTTGAAAAAAAATTATTTGAAAATGTTATGATTTGACAAGTTGTGTGCTAAATTTTGAAGGCTAAAAAGTAAAATCTATGACTTGTGGGCTTGCAAAAAAAGCATTGTACTTACTTCTATTATTCTACCAACAAAGGTTTATGAAAAGCGTTTACTTTAAAAAGGATTTTAGTCCTGACTATATTAAAAGATGTTACTAAAAATATATTATTTAAAAAGCACAAATTAATATTAGCATGCTTAAATATATATATTTATTCTATATTAATTAAATTATGGAATTAAACATGATTTGAAATAATATTATGTCACCTTGGTGATGTATTCAATCATGGCTGATGACGGCTCTTGTCCGTTAACATCTCTCACCACGTGGCATGGTCCAAAGTCACAAAACACCTCCCCTGCGAGGCCACATGTATTAGCCACCACAAACTTGATGCCGTTTTTATGACAGTAGTCATTAACACGTAGCTGATCCTCCATCCGATATTCTGTCAATACTACAACAGTGTGTCCACTCAGAAGATCATCAGAAAGCTCTTGAAACGTTACAGCCACCTTGACGACCACATAACTGTTCAGTTCTGCAACGCGAGTTTGACAGGCTAGATCTCGTCGCTTGCAGACATCAGTTGATCTCAGAAAAAATTGAGATCCAAGGTCGCTAAGTGTTACCAGTGTTGGGTCAAACAGTGTCACCATTTGCACTCCACTTAATACAACATTTTTGGCAATTTCAATACCAATACCGGACAGTCCACAAATCAAAACTCGTGCAGCACACAAGTGGTGCATTGCCTCCTTTCCATAGACGTACCTGAAAATAAAATGCCTCAAAGAAATTAGTGACTAATAGATTAAGTTAGATAATTTCATCAACTTACAGTTGTCTACTGTAGAGATCTTCATCAATTTCAGAAGACATTACAGGGCTCGAAGCTAAAATATATAATAAACAGTTTAATCTGACAACATTTATTTAAAATGTAAATAAAAACATAAAATATACTATTTTATAAAAGTGTATATCTGAAAAAATTGGTCAATGTAATCAATAACTTTCTATTGTTTTAAGGTTTACATTGACAAAATATAGATTTGATTATAAAAAAATGTTATCTTACAAATACTTTAAAAACTTATTCCATGCTTTAAAAGTCAATATACTTATTATTTGAAAATATATTAATATTGTGTTAATTGTACATTGTATATATAAAAATTTATATAAAATGATTAATAACTATAGAAAGTAGCAATGTTAATATACCAGACAGAAATGCTGTAAATCCTAATGTAAATATTATCTGTAAAAGTAATAATAATATCGAACTCATGTTAACATATTTTAAATTTTATCAATTATAATAAAGAGTAATAACTCATATAAACCAGGCCTGTATGACCTTCTCTTGAAAACTAAGGGGGGCAAAAAATGTGAACGGCAAAAAAAAGTCAACTTATATTTATTATACTTTATTTTGAGTTTCAGAGTATTTCAGTATTTCAATTTCAAAAATTTAATCATATACCTTATTCTATGAAATTTTATAAATCAGCATTTAGTATATATTTAGAAATCAACTACATAGGTCAAAGAAATAGTAATTAAATGCTTATTTAATAAAGATGGTAAATGATGATAAAATATCTAGCATCTTTATTAAATAAACATTTAATTACTATATTTAACTAATACTACAGGGCACAAACTCATACTAATTTATGTTAATAATACAGTGATTAAAAAACTATATAAATAATTATGGCATACTTAAAAATTGTCAAAAAAGTTTAACAGTGTTCAAACATTTTTGTGAATTTCTTCTTGAATTGAATCATATATATCAATATCAGGTTGTTATTTTTTTCATTTGCATATAATTAACTGACTTTGAAACATTTATCAGAATCCTTTGATATGAGAAAGTACTACCTTCTATATTTTCACAATATTATTGAAAATTGTCTTTTTGAGTAAAATATTAAACAATCCTTTTGATTACTGAAAAATTTTGATGCCTAGATAATTTTCTAAAGTTGAGCACATTTTGTATTGAATATTTAATAATATTTGAAAGCTTTGCTTAATGTAACAAATGGATATTAATATTATATTACACAGAAATTTAAAAAAGTAAAAATAATACAGAATATACAGAAATTTTAATCCTATTATCAATATATCTTAATTTAAATAAACATAATAACTAGTTCATTGAGATTAAATAGTCGAGTTTTATTATATAATAAATGGACCCATTTCACATTACACCACTAATTATATATGTTATAAAATAGTAAACATGTAAAAAATTAAATATTAAATTATATATTACTAAAAGTAATTTATTAGTATTGAATATTGTTTATTTTAAAAGTTTTATAATATTGTATTTCTTTTTTAATATTTAAATTAAAGCAAACTATTACTGGGAATATGTTGATGTATGTAAATTATGAGCTATATTTCCATAAAGTGTCAATATATATAATTATAAAAGTACAATGAATAATTTAATTAATAGAGTTTGGAATTATAAAGACTTCTGATTTAAATAATTTACAGAAAATTGAACTATATAATTCCATGCTTTTATGTAACTTCATTCTAAAACTCATCTAAAAACCAATAATAATACTATTTAGATAGGGAAAATAATAAAATATGACAAAAATCATATATACTGAAAATTAATTTTTATAATTTAATATTTTTAAATAATTAAGTTATATTTATTAGAGCATTCAATTTTATAAGTTAATAGTAATGAATATTAAAATTATATATATATAACATATTTTCAAATTAGAATTAATACCTGATTATGGTATAAATTAAGATAATATATTTTTTTATATATGGAATTTTTATAAAAATTATTTATATTTATAATATAATAATAGAGATTATAAGAAAATTTATTTATAAATATTTTTAATTCAATAATAGATATTTTATAATCTATAAAATAGTATGGTTAACATTGCATAATATCTTTATTATCTGTTTATTAAATATCCATTCTGATTATATTTGTAATAATGCTTTATTCAACTGTAAATAGATATAATAGGCATTATCTTACTCAATATATGTGCCATATGGCCTATAGCAATCATCTGCTTTCATTTTTGTACAAATATATTTTATATAAAAATGATGTATCTGTCTCTAATCTATAGTATTTTTAGATTTAAAATATGGATTTTATCACTTTAAAAAAAGTATGATTATTTATATTTGATAGTCATAGTGACCTTTTTTCCATATAATAGTTTTTTTAAATTATAATATATAATTTTATTTTTCATTTATTTTATTAATACCATTGTATATATATTTCTATAAATTTAATCCATATGATTAAAAATTATAATAATAATTTATATAAAAAATGGGAACATGACAAAACATTATTATGACCAAAATGTTCCTAAGTTATTAATAATATTTACATGAAACTATAATTTTAAAGTATTTATATATTTCTATAATTACCTCTATAAAATAAAGTCTTTTTGGTACTTTGTCTTCTTGATAATGTTTTGTTGTGGTAACATTTTGTCAAGTAAACCCAAAAAAATAATTAATCTATATTTATATATATATTATAAAAGCTATTGATACTGTGACCACAGTCAAAATCAGTAATTACTCCACAAAATCAGTAATGGTAAACACCTATGCATAATATGATGAAACTATTGTGATGTCTTCATTTTGGATAACAATAAACTAGTATATTAGTCATTGATTAGTAATAGCATAAAATGTATAATTAAAACACAAATTTGTAATATTTATTACAAGTCTCGGGTGAAAAACTTGAATAAAAACAATATGAACGCTACTCATATACTGATTTGAAGAGATGCACATAAAACTTAGTAACTTATTTTGTCTTTACCATCTTCATATTAATTTGATTGCATAATCAAATAAGTAGAAAACAAATTACTAACAAACAAGTCATACTGTCTAACAATGATTCAAATAAGAAAGAAAATTCATACAAAAATTACTGTTTTACTGTTCATTTAAAAAAGCAACTAACATTTTTCCAAACATCTTTAATTAATATGGATCAATAAAAAATGTATAATCACAAATAATGTGTGACCATGTTTTAGTTTTACTAATAATAAATAAACCTTTTTCAAATAAAATTCCAATAATTATTTTGATTAAAATCATAAAATGTAATTAAATAAATATTTAAAGATTGATTTGAAATAATGAGGTAAATAGAAAAATATATAATACAATAAGCAACATCAATAGTAATGAAATAACATTTAATCAATTAAATAATTAATCAGGATTCTTATTATAATTGATTATATAAGCACTTGTAGAAATATGGTTTAGTAGAAATTATAGTTTAATATCAAGTTTATATGATAGTTAGAAATGATAGTTTGAGTTATATTGTAAAAGCTATTGATATTGTGACCAGTGTCATTAGCTGGAATTAATATTGATACTGTGACTGCAGCATAGCACGGTATTACTAATATTAAAAATAAACTATTATAAATAAAACTTGGTTGGATGAATTGTGGTATAATATTATAGTGTCTATATATAATATATTATAATCCATACTGTATTGCATTCTAAAAGATGAAATTCATCCAATGAAAACTATACTTGTCAGGTAATGCAATTTATCTTCAATACATAGACTTAATATATGTTTGTATAGTAATATGTGTTATATGGATTCAATGGATAATATGATAAAGATATATTATAATATAAGTTGAAAAATAATATATGTTGAAAAAACTATTTTCCCCACTTTTTTTCCCCACATATTTTGAAACCAGTGTATTTAAACAAAATATTAATTGAAAAAGATAGAATAAGGTTTACTGATTCCAAATATGTATTTATTTTTTCAT
>JAUZND010001060.1:0-13727 GCA_034780555.1 Coelogynopora nodosa | reverse complement strand
TGTGTCACTATGTTCGATTGAAATGTAGTTCAGTGAATTTAGTAAACATGCGACCCCGAGTATAATGATTATAAAGGAAATCATTGGCCACAACATGTAAGGAAATTTCCGAATAGCAATTAAAATTTCCGAATTGACTATTAAATTTCCAAAAAACCTCCCGAAAAAGTGGGGGGGCTGAGCCCCCCCAAGCCCCCCCTCTCCGCGGCCCCTGTCTGTTAATTCAATCTATCAAAATCGATACTAAGTGATATAAACCTGATTGAGCATAACCATTAGAAGTCTTACATCGACGTAGTTTTCATAAATGAATTCAATGTACAATTTTTACAGAGTATATTTGTTGCAAAAGTATTAAACTAAATTAACTTAACTAAATTATCCAATTTTCAAATTAAAATGTTCATATAACATTAACGTATGTTTACATATATTTGCAAACAATAGTTTTATTTACATCTTGAAATAAAAAAATCCCGCCTATTTATAAAAATATATTTATATATTTATCATTAATTCATATATAGTATAAGACTGCATAATTTATCATATTTCTGTTTTGACCCAATATAGGAGGGTAGGCGTAATCAGTGTTTAGAATGAGAGAAAATAATTTTACTATGTATCAATCAAATTTTCCGCACTATTGCTTACTTTTATGTAAAATGTACTCATGGCTCGTAATTAGGGATATGTAAGTGTGGCGGGCCAAGTAGGACAGAACGCAGTCCTGAAGAATATTTGTCTCGATTGTGAATTTCAATCCAAAAGAAAAAAGGCTTTTATTTCTTAGCGCCTACCGATACAAGTCATAATAGAATAACCATTAAAAAATACCGATATGAAATTTATTGACTATATCAAATAACTTATTATTATAAATATTAATGATTTTTCATAATTTTTTTACTATAATACATATTATTTTATTATATCTATTTTTTCATAAATAAAACTAAAATGTGCATGATTAAAAAATAAAATATTAAAAAAAAATTTATTACATTATTTTTATTAAATATATTTCTTATCCAGTGCAGTGTCCATCTTAAGGCATATGCCCACCAAACGCCACGCGACGTTACGAAAAAAGTTAAATACATACTTTTCAAGGAGTCTATTTATTTACACTGAGTGCGACGCAACACGACGAAATTGAAATGGAAGTTATTCAACTTTTTAAGCGACGCTTTGTGACGAAATTCATAGTTCAATTAAATATGCTATAGATGATGTAAAAAACATCAACATGTTACTCGTCTTCTCGCGCTTGGTGGGCATCTAGGCATTTACTCATTCACTCTTGTTACAGTGATTGAAGTAAAACAAATGCATTGCTATTATATTGCGTTGATAATTAAAGTTGTGTTAACCAATAAAGTTACCTACTTTAGAATAAGACGATGCATTGCAATAATCTATTCATGTTGTAAAACATGGTTGCTATACTTTTTATAGTTAATCTCTTTTAATATTTGTATAATTCATCATAACAAAAATCATTCGTAACAACTATTTGAAATTTAAAAAAAGCATTATACAAATTAAAAATCCCACCATATTGTAATAAATACTTACAACTTTTATCAATATAATTATTGAACACAAATTTTAGTTATACCGTTTTTAACACTTGTTGCTTGCTATAAATTATGTTGTGCTTTTATATATATTTATATAATCAAAACATTTAGAGTACGTAAAAGAAATGATTGTATAGACTAAGCACAGTACTTAACTTGTCTCAAGTATTCACTCAAGTATTCACGGCAGTTATGGCACAAGATGAACCACAAAGGTTAAAAAAAATTACTAAGTCTTCCATTGCAACAGGAAAGAATTCGGGTTTTATCAACCGCAAATGCAAATCTTTCTCAACATAGGCCTTAACGTACAGTCGTACGTATATGAAAAACTCAATGGTGACAGCCATCATTTCGCTTATCAATTTGAGTTGAGTGTATGATCAGATGTAGGTGACATTACATTATACCTCGCTCAACATTATAAACGACATGTCAGTTTCATTTATTGCCGATAACAATAACTATTTTACCTCTTCCACAGACGATTTGATTAATCGAAATATAGGAGGTCAAAGATTGAACCTGCGGCGGCCCAATTAAATTATTTGCACGACAATTGACTCGAGTTACCTTTGAGGTATATTAAATTTCGCACAACTATATTACAGCATCTGCCTGTGTTCCCCTAGTGAAACACACTAGTATTAGTATATTGATACATTTATAATACGTTTTGAAAAGAACGCTGTCTCCTTCTGGCGTATTTGAAAAATACTTCCTATAATCTTCATCACGAATATGGGAGGACCATGCTGGGTTGTAGGCCTGGCACTGGCTCTGGCCTACAGCACAGCAGGCGGACAGGCGTCCGTCCAGTCAACGCCCCGACTATCCAACTACAGACTCGAACTCTCGGTTGATCTTAGCAGTTCGGTGAAACTTGTGGATATCCACTGTCCAGGCTGGCTGTCCAGTAGTGATATTGCCGTACTCTACACGGTGGACGAAGTGAGCCGCGAGGCCCGCCGGGTCCGGGTTCTTCAGGGGAAGACTGAGTTCACGCTTGAGGTGGAAAGTTCCCAGGATCTCGGAGAGTACCGCTGTGATGTGTCGGACCATCTGGACCGACCTACTCGACGAGCAGTGACGCATGTTGTTCTTTATGATTCAGTAGAACGAAAAGGTAGCGTGCGCCGTTTTATTATAAATAATGCTATTCACAGTAAAATCTTACTAAATAGGCGGACCCCAGACATAAATTCGTATTAAGGATTTGTTATTGTACAAATTTGTCTTTCCGGTCTATATTACATTTATAATTATTGTTTGCAAGTCTTATACTTAGGAGATTATATTCACGACACATACTCGATTAAAATGTAGGTCAAGGATGCACAATGATAAAAATTATTTAATTTTAATCTGTTAATAAATTATCATCTAAATCCAGAGCCATAAAAACGCTTCAAAATAGCTATTTTTATCGCAATATGTTATACTATTATACAATATATAAATAATGTGATTTATACAATAGAAAGGCAATAAAAGCATTTTAATTTTAGAAACACATATATTAAAATAATGAGAAATTTAGACAGATTAGTAAACGCAATTATTTTCATAACTTTACGAGAAGCACTAAATTTTTTATCTAATATTAAAGTTGTTATGTAATTTAATTCTAAAGGTATTGAGCTAGATAAATAGTGAACAGTGAAACATTTAGTTTAGATAAATATTCACCTGTATAATAATTGTGGTTTTATTTAATATTAGCTTTTAACTCTGTATTTTCAAAATGCATTTATGTATCGCGTTGTTTTTAATGATAAAGATTAATATTTCTGGATTCTATTAAAAAAACTGAAATAAATAGTTTGAATTGTTGTATAATAAATTTAGTATCACTTATTTTAATATTGTATTTAAAACATTATACTTATAGTTTTAATTAATTCGCTTCTTTCATCCAATGGTGTATATAATCCAATTGTTGTAATCCAATGTTTTAATGCATATCCGTTAAATTGTTTTCATATTATGAAATAAATATAATACTCTAGCAGTCTATGTTAAAAATTCACATTAGAAATAAAAATTAATTAGTTATTTATATCTATTTTTAATAATAATTACTATTATTTATTATTAATTTTTAAAACTTTAAACTAAATATATAAGCTCAACAAATGATTTTATTTTTCATAAAATAAAAATCTTTACAATTATTTACTAAACTTAACAAAATTCATTTGTTCAATAATTATATTTTAAGCCATAACAAAAATCTGTCAAATTTTATAAGTTTAAAATTTAAAATTTCAAAAATATTTAAAATTAAAATCATTATAGTAGAAATTTAAGCGAAATTTTGATCTAAAATAATGTAATAGCTAAAAAATATGAACATGATGTTCTCGTCCTACTTGTTAATATTGAATTAAAGTTCTTTATTTAAGTTCTTATTGTCTTAGAAAATAGTTCTATTTATATGGCATACATCTAGATATAACTACATATAAGTCTAGTCATTTCTGATAGTGCGGTCACATAGTTTGATAGTATACAAAGTCAAAGTAATGTCAAAGTTCTGAAAATAATGATTATGTCATGATGTTAAAATTTTTAATGTGAAGAACTTATACCGGCTTTATGCAAAAGATAGTAGTCAACGTTCTCCTTCCTCTTTATACACAAACCCACAAACCTCACAGTACCGGAAGAACTGTCCTACAACACGGTGGAGACCCTCTACATAGTCGCCAAGCTGGGACAACCTCTGCATGTGACGTGTCCCTCGGCCATAACTGCTGGTTCCCGTGTCACCTGGAGGGGGCCGGCCCAGTATCAACTCCTGGACCAGATCTCCGACTCGCTGGTGATCGAACGGGTAACGGCTGGCGACTACGGGGACTACTACTGCCACCCACCGCTAGGAAGCGGGGGTCAGGCCAGTTTTACCTTGAAGGCGGTGCGGATCGTTGTTCAGCCGTTAGGATCACGAAAACGTGAGCTCTACGCAATTGTTACGTATCTGTTACATAGTATCAATTATTTTAAATTGTGTATACATACATAATATATAGTAATCATTACCATTGTATTTCATAATAAATATTAGAAAATCAAGAAGTGATAGTCACATATTTAGTTATGTACTAATATATCTATATATATATTCATTAAAACAGCAGGCCTATACATATGAAACAAATTATTGTCTTCACATACATAGAATTTATTTTATTAATTCAAGGTTATTGTACTTTAAATCCGGACGTTAATGTCAAAAATAATATATTTTTTAATATCTAGAAATGAATGGCAAATAAGTGCAAATCATAATAGTAAAATAGTGAAATCATTAATAACAAAATTATTAAAAATATATTTATAAGTATGATAAACCATACAGCCTTCTCTATCAAGTTGTATTTTTTTCTGTCATTTTGGTTCTGTTTATTGTATGTGTAGAATGTATTTTTTGTTTTTATTAAAATTTGACAATTTATTTTCATTATAAAATATTTAATTTTATACTGTTGTTATATAAAAAATGTGAAATCTTCAAAATGATTCCAAATATAGTTCAAATACTGTAGCAGTATGCTTTTACAATGTTGTATTTAAGAATTTTTAATGGATTTAAATATTATTATTATGTATACGCGCAATACATATAACTTAAATGCATCATTAGATAATATAACCTTGTATTACATATTATGCACACCCCACAGCAGCACCCTAGCTTTCTTACTTCTAAACTGCACTATACCCACTTCTATCTTCTTATCACGACCAGAAGAAGCTGTGCGTCTTTACAAAGTCCACTCCCCCATGACTATGCCTGTGAGCGATCAACACCGTATTGCGTGTCCATTGGCCAAGTTCCCGGCTCACTTTGTCGAGTGGGAGCGTCCTGGACACCGCGTTGTTCTCTCGGCTCTGCGCAAAATTGCTCTGGACACCCTGCACAGCATTGCCGGCTGTCGTCTGGCGCGTCCGAGCACCCTGGCAACATTGAAGCGAGTCGCTCGAGATCGATCGTGTGAGTGTGAAGTATATTAAAATAACATATTCTGAGTGATTTTGTTGTAATTCTATTTTAGTCATTTTAATAAATAATATATTTTGACAAAATATTGGTTTTCTTTAACTGAATAAACTTTTTTGCTGTATTTAATTCAAACTAACTATTGTTAACTGTAAGTTAACTCAATTTATTTTCAGCGGAATCAATTTCGATTGGCGGTGGCGGGGAGGAGGAAGGTAATAAATATGATGTTTAATAATAAACGATGAAAATATAATTAGTAACTAAAACAGTGTATTGTTTAATCCTTTGGAATTATATAAAAGCAAATAAATGATTTACACCAATTACTTAATTTTTTTAAATATTGTTAGGATGATCTAGCTTGCTGTGACAGTATATAACATATAACATAACATAACAAATAAGTATTGCCACTTAATTTTTTTTTAGCTGAAATATGTATGTATATATTTAACTATATTCTACCATGGCTGTTTGACGAATCGGCCGAATCGGTCCACCCTCTATAATTCTCCCACTTGTTTAGATTAAGGGTAAAAGCATGTGGTGTCTAATATCTATAATCAACATTTTACTTACATTGATGACATTGACAATACCTGATTTGATTAAAAGAATATGCGTATTTTCTATATATTTTTGAATAAATTATATTTTTAGAATGTGATCAATTTAATTAATATATTACTGTTTATGCTACATATAAAATGGACAAATATTAATTTTTCTTTTACATTTAGGAATTATTACAATTTCAAGGGTTATTGTAGACTCTATTTTTTATAAATAATTTATGTACAATATATATGTATATGTATGTATGTATCAGCAAAAATTTGTACACAAAATTAATTGTTGCAATATAGATGTAGCAAAAATCAAATGATCGGTTTTAGTGGAATTAAATCAGTTAAAATTACCAAACAAAGATATGCACAAACATTTTTGTTTACTTTTCTATATTTAAATTGTAAGTATATTTTTAATACACTCATCTAGAGGCGTTCGTAACGGTATCACCAAACAAAACGTTGGTTCCGGTTGGCGAGAAAACTGTCAAGATTGAGTGTAAAGTCTCTCGCTCGGAAGCCCCCACACTTACAGATATCCATTGGTCATTTATTCCTATTGGCTCTTCCGTCGCAGAGGATAAGTTACCCGAAGGCGTAACCCAAACGCCACCAAAACTTGACAATGTCACAGGGTTGACTACTTTGATAGTGTCAAATGTTGAATTTAGACACTCTGGAAGCTACAAATGCAGATATGAATCAAACAGTCAAAGTAGTAATCTTTTTGTCTACGGTAAGTCGATGTTAAATAAAATTATCATGTTTTAATTCCATAAAAGTGTGGTGTATTGGCATCCAAATAAAAAAAGCATAACATATAATATTTTTATACAATATATTAAATTATACTATATATTTACTTGATGCATGAATAACCACTACAGAAAATAACTTGAGCCCCACTGTCAGATGGGATTATGTTTTTTTCTACACGATCAATGTTGTCTATACATTATATATATTTACAATTAATATATACAAATGAAATAAATACTTACTAAATAAGGAAAAATATTTGGATATTTCTAAATCAAATTTCTGTATCCATTTCCTTGAAATATTGATTAAATTGAAATCGCTTTATTTTTAAGTTGATCGTAGTTTAGTTTGTATAAAATCATGTATATGTTTAAGCAAAATTATATTCGGCATTCAATTCTTACGTATTTTTATTTTTTTGTGAATCACTTCAAGACTTGGAGGTTAGTCCACCGGAAATCACCATCAGGACAAACATGGCTGCCAAGTTCCTTTGCGTTGCCAATGATACGGGAGGCGCCGGCAAGATTTACTGGACCAGAGTGGATCGCCGGGAGATGAGCGCCCGGGAACAGCAGCGTGCAGGGGACGGGAAATCGGTTCTAATTATCAGTCAGGTGGACTCCTCAGACCATGACACAAAATACGAGTGCAATTACAGGGTAAACACAGCTAGAAATTTGTCATTATGAATGTTCAGTGATCAAATATATTGACAAAGTATAAGCTATGGTAGAAAAAGTCGCATTATGTAAAGTATCTCTATTTTGTAATTATAGCGATTTGTACAATATATTAATGGGCTAACTACTTCATCTAATCTATTCCTAACGCCTTATGATGCGTATTTTATAAACTTTTAAATGTAAAATATAAATCAATGTATTTACTTTACTCGTCAACCATACGAAATTATTTACTATACTATATTTTTAGCTCCGTTTGTGTCATTCACTCAATGAATATACTTTTATTGTAACATGCCGCAGGCTGTAATTTGTCCGATAGTTGCATTTTTACCCAATTATAAAGAAGCGTATAAAAGTGGCAATTTTGAAACAAGACGGGACATATTTGCCATTTCGTTAACACAGATGACGTCGGCACAAAGAATGAGAACTGTACTACAGAAAATGGAAGACATTTTTCAGTAGATTATTCGAAAAAATAAACATAATTTAAGAACAGTTATATTCACACATATAACTTTATTGTGATCAGTTATATAATATATATATAATATATATTATAATTGTTTACTGTTGTTTAACTATATCTCATTTGTATTACGTTAATATAAAAAGGTTATTTTTAGTAATAAAATGGTATTTTTACATCGTGGCTTTACAATATATGATTTAATACAAGTCGGAAGTGTATTTCGTATTTCATATCACTTAATTGCCGCAAATTTAATCGAAATAAAATTGCATATTATTATTACATAATATTTTACCATTGTATAATAATTAATTTTTATATATTTATATTATGCATTTATGTACTTATGTATTTTATAATATTATGCAATTAGTTGGCATCAATTGTATTGCGTGTTGCTTTTGAATTTAGAAATGAAAATGAGTGTTTTATTTTATCAAATCACATTCGATATTTGTACATCAAATTGTACCAAAAAATTCACACATTATTTCACATCGGTAAGGAATTTCAGCGAAGTAGCAGCCTTATACTTATAGCTATATAATATTTATTTAACAGTTTGTAATAATTTTTGCACAGTTGTATTGTGATACCTTCAGTATGTTTACCATCATATCATATCCTATCTTCGCACTCTTGAATCAGGTATTGTCGTAGCTTTTAAAGGTTAAATATGTTATACCTTTTTGTAGTTTAGCCCTGCTATTTTTCTCAAAAATAATTAGGAAAAAAATTTAAAATCAAGGATCTGATATAATTAGATCAAATGAAAAATTAATTGTTATAAACCAGTTAAATAATTGACGTTAAAAAAATAGCACTTAGTATATCAATAATTGAAAATATAAAAGAATTTTTAAAATTTAATAAAATATATTTTTAAGAGAAAACAGTATTGTTTCATTGTGTTAAACAAACGATTAATAGAATATTGCCACTACGGTTGTTTTTATAATGCTCACTGACGGCTTGAATTAATTTCTCTTGACCGACAATTTCAGAGCCTGAAGAGATCGGTCATTTTAAAAGTGGACGGAGTCTGCGGTGTCAACAAGAAACAATGCGATAATGGCGATTGTCTGGACTCTTCGAAATTCTGTAATGGAGTGCAAGACTGCACCGATGGATCGGATGAAATAACAGAGATTTGCGGTTAGTTATACCTTCAGCATATTTTCAGTTTATTATCGTTTTACTAAAGTACATAATAAATATTTTTCAAAAATTCCAAAAGTTAATATCAAAGAACGTTAGAAAAAATTATCGCACAAGCTAAGTTTTATTACCATTTTATTATAATTTATTGTAGTACTATTTGGAATGTTTTTGATAATTTTTTGATAAAGATTATAGAGCTAATTAAAATAAATTAAGAAATGAACATAACTTAAAAATAGAATATATATGTATGGTGTAATTTATTTTCAATGATACATTCATTTATTTCTATTTACATTAGAAACTGCATTATAGGTAATATGTACAACATTATAAGACTAATTAAAATATATTTATATAGTGCATAAATAATATAATCAATGAAGAACATTCTTGTGTAACTTGGTAGAATATTAAAAGCAAAAATAGTAAAATATTCTACAAAAAAAGTTGAATGATAATTTATAATTGGATACCTCTATACGATTGGAAAATATCGAATAAATCAACAACAACAAAAAAACAATTATTTTCTGCAATCGTAATCGATCTCTCTATTGTGTAGATCGCTGTGAACCAAACGAACTTCCTTGTAAGGTGAATAATGGCAAGGAACCATCGCGAAAGTGTTACCTCAAGTTCTGGCAGTGTGACGCCGATAACGACTGCGGCAACGGATACGATGAACTCGATTGTCCGAGTGAGTTTTTAGAAGAAGAAGAAGACGGATGAATATTATTATAATAACACGTGTCTCTCTTAAAATATGAGAATTATATAAAATGACATTGTATATATATATATATATATATATATATCAAATGTATAAAAATCTTTTAAGTTAATTTGAATATGACAAAAAATAAAAAAACGTTTATTTAAGGTATTTACTTGAGGTAAATAGTAGGGGTGTGGGTTATTTAAAACTCTAATTTTTCCAATTATATTTTAGATAGGATTAAAATTTTGAAATATGTGATATTTTACGGTGTAGCATCAATAAAATGTTTATCTTGTAATGTACTGTTTGCCTGGATTTATTGATTTTTAAACAATAACTTATTAGTGTTTGTGGTATTTCACAGAAAAGTCCGACTGTTTAGAAGGAAACATATAAAAAATAATTCGGCAAAAATATGTGAACATAATAGTATGTATTTTGAAATATAAAAAATATGATGATATAAACACAATGAACACATTTGAGCACTAAATACCAATTAATTTACATACACTTATTTTGTTACATTTACAATACTTATAATTAATATGTAAAATAGAATAATAACAAGTTAAAATTTTATTTTTTGTATACATATAACAATAATAAAAATAAAAATAATAATAATAACAAAAAAATTAATAAACACATTATAATTATTATCTTAATTTAAGATTAATTTTTAAAACTAACCTTTTTTCACACTGTCTGTGTGTTCATCCACAAACTTTTTTTATTATTAAAACATAATATTTTGTGATATTTTCGTTTTGAAACGGCATTATTTAAGGAGGATTGCACCGCACTTTCCTCTTTCCATAGCTAAAAACGAAGGAAAGTGTATTGGTACACACTATCTCTGCAACGACAATTCAACCCTGATTCCGCGAGCCTACTGGTGCGATGCTGAACGTGACTGTCTCAGTGGTGATGACGAAGAAGCCTGCAGTAAGTTAAAGCTTTATTTACTATATAAAAACTATTACTATAAAAATATTATCTCAATAAAAACAACAACAACGCCACAGCAGCAAATAATAAGCTTAGACTGTAAAAGTGAACATTTTGATATTTTGATAACTATGAAAAAATATAGGTAACATTTTAACTGCACTTGTTCAGTCGATAAAAGCAATAATATTAAAAAATTTACCACAAAATTGTAGAAATATAGCTAAGAAAGAAAATATCTTAAAATGTAAAATTATATTGTTAAATTTGGTATAAATTTAACTATACATTACATATTCACTCAATAATTTTTTGAACAAAAAAATCTAATTTTGATAAAAAATAAATGAAATAATTATGTTTAATGACATCATTATCTTGTAAAAATATATAAATTGTAAATAAGCAACGATACACTTATATAAATAAATTTTCTCGCATCCTGTTCATTTGGTTTTTGGCGGAACTTCGTATTTTTTTTAATGCTCCAGGCTTATTTTATTATGTAATATCAATGTTGGATCTGTTGGGTTTGTTTTTTCACATTTTATGTTCTTTAATTATTATTTAATCTTCGAAAGTGTCTTCGAACATCCCCACCAAATCATGATTTTATTTTTTCATCCTTTGAAATTTTGCATAGACTGATCTTTTACTGTTTGATAGAGATGTGCTTTTTTAATATAATATATATTTTCTTATTAAAATGTTATATTAGTGGTAGATGCTGTGTGACCCGGACAGATATTGTAAGGGTGATTCATCTAGATGATCATACGTAAAGATTATCTTTCTGTTATTTATTGTTAATGTTGCAACTTCTATGTTTCATTTTTTGTAGATTTTTGTATGTAAACACTTCTCTTTTTCATAATTGTCCCTCTTCAATTATTCCATGATTATGAGTCATCGATAGTGACTCTTTACATTTTTAACTATATCTATTTTTAAATTTACCAACCCCGCACCGCACCGCACTGCACCGCACCGCACGCAGGCCCACCCCAGTTCACCCACCCAACACTGTCGACGCACCGCGACCTCGTGATCGAGAAGAACTCGACGATCCGACTTTACTGCAACGTGACCGGTCGGCCACTGCCACACATCACCTGGCGCTACAATTGGGGCCACTTGCCTGACGACCTGGACCACACCATCACCACCGAGTATCAGGGCTGTGATCGTAAAGTCTCCATTCTCACCATCACCGGTGTCAAGTCCAGGGACGGGGGAATTTACACCTGCGAGGCCAACTCGAACAAGCGCACGATGGCGGAGGACTACAACATTCTTGTCATGAGTAAGTAAAACAATGTTGAATAATATTGAAGATAAATATTGGATTTAAACTGTAATATGTATTTGTTTAAATATTTGGTACAGACTAAAAAGTCAAAAATATATCGAGGATATATTTCGATCTGTATTTATTCTTCATTGGTTAAATTTTAAATATCATTATAAGTTAACTATTAGTTTTAAATATTAATTAAATATACTCAAATAGATTAAAAAATCAATAAACAATGTTACCAAAAACTTTAAGTGGATAATAATTTCAATCATTTTATACATACAGCCCCAACTATAAAATAGCAACAACGATTAACATCACACATGAAATATTATACACATAATAGCTTTTAAAATAATCTGAGAATAACCTCAAAGTTAACCATCAAAATGTATAAATATTCATTATTGTATTAAAATTAAAATTCGATCTGTCGTCATATGCTAACTAATAGTCTATGGCTATCGAGTTAAAGCCAGATAAACCACTATAGATAAATAATTTAACAAATATATAGACTAAGGCTTCGTTGTTGTTGAACATCGAGCATAATTGAAGCTTGTTGTTTACCAAATACTCAATTACAATTCTACGATTTTATTGATCTAATTCACAATACTAATTTTTATTCTTTTGTAATTTTTAATGTATTTTTTAACTATGTCTCGATATGTATCTATGTAACTATATACACCATTCGAAAATATATATTTGTTCATCAACATATTGCTATTTATAAAAAACAAGCTTTTCTATTTTCATTCATATATTAATTCAGTCGCAATCAAATGAAATAGTTAAATGATAAACAATAATTTCCATAAAAATTTCGATAAAAACCCCACAACTCTTTTCTAAATTTAAAGAACTGCATTTACCTTTTTATTTTTCTTACCCTCTGCAACTGTGGAGATTTTAATTACACCTATAAATATATAGGTAATACACACAAATAACTATCGTTCCCAGCTAATGCCAACGTCTGCAAGAAACCATTCTACAACGATCGCGCCTGGTTCAAGGAGGAATGCCTCACCTGTTTTTGCTTCAATCGCACACAAGAGTGCAGCAGTTTGAAGGGATACGCTGTCAGTCCGGTAAGTGACAATAGATTCACTCACTTTTGTATGAATTTGTTTTTTATAATATCTAGTTCCTGTATTGCGAAATGCAATAGAATTGCAGAAATTTTGTTTGAATTGATTTGGGAAATATTAAACTGTGTTTTACAATGTAGCTTCTAGCTTTTCCTCCGATTTGTTGAGGAAAAATTATTGAATTAATTTATTTAAGAAAATGATTTCATTCTCGTACCTATTCTAATAATTGGAAAAGGAAATGGCATGAAACAATTGTATATAAAAGCAGAATTCTTTTCGTAAGCTTCTACAAACGGGGTATTTTTAGAATCATTGGTTAAATTAATACATTTAAGGTCATTTATTTAGCCCATAACAAACTGAGCTTTTTTTGAGTGCTTCCATATAGTATACGGGGGGGGGGGACATAGGTTCAT
>JAUZND010001059.1:0-13728 GCA_034780555.1 Coelogynopora nodosa | reverse complement strand
TGCGCGTCGCTCTGGGGTGCCGCAGTGCCCGGTCGGCCTCACGGATCCCACTCGGTGTGTCAGTTAGCGTGCATTGCCCTAGCTCTGATCACTGTATGTGGGGGAGCTGTGAGGCCCCCGGACGATCAACAGAGCACGGGGAACAGTCGCGATTGAGATAGTTTTTACATTCAATCAACCGGCAAAGTTCTGGTCAGTGTTGACACTTCGGTTCCACAGAAGAATCTACTGCCGTTCACGACTATATTAAATAAGTATTAATTAATTGTATATGTATGTCTCTAAAATGAATGACAGGAGTATAGCAACCTGCGTACATTGTTAGCTATAAAAATGCTCGCATATTCTGAAAGTATCTAATGTAACAAATCATATCTAATTTTTCTTATAGATTCCTCAACACGTCAAAGAAAATTTCTGTATATTCTATTATTTAAAATTTAATCTTAAACTTGTGAAACAAACATATTATCATTAAAAAACAGATATTTCAAAATTAAAAAATTAATATTTGAGATGATAAAGTTAAAGCATTTTGTAAGATTGGATATATGACGTCAAAATGACAACATCAACAAATTATATGATAGAATATTTCCGTACTACATTATTTTAAAAGTATAGAAAATTCGTTATGCCTATAGTATAATAATGTATTTATTTAGAAAGTTATAATTTACAGCTTTAGAAAGTTATAATTTATTTATTTAGAAAATTATAATTTAAATCTCTAGAAAGTTATAAGTTATATGTTTAGAATGTTATAATTAATAGGTCTGTATATCATACATGATTGAGAACGATTTAATGAACAACTTAGTTTGCACTATATAGAATCGAATGTTTAGCGGTTGCAACCGCTGCTATATATTCAATCTAGCTATGGTTTGCACATGTAAAAGTAGGCCAATATCAAATTTGCAAATTAACAATTTTTATTCTTTCAAATTTACATGATATAGCAAACAATTTGTCCTATTTCCATAAACTGATGTTCCTATTAACTTGATAGAATGGTGTTTGACATTTTAATTAGTAAATTATATTATAATCAAAGCTATAATTTAATAAAAATATAACATAATAATAATATATAATATTTTAAGATAACATACTATAGGCTAATATTCTGATAACACCTACCTATTTGTGGCTGTAAGATTATTCAAAATGAAATATTTTAATTTAGTGAAGATCGTAATTTTCATTTGAATTTAAAAATTCAATCAAATTTCAATTGGTAAAACCAACAAGCTATGGGTTAAATTAATATTATTAGTATTCTAGACTATATACTATGTATTAGTAAATAAATAATTTAAAGATAATTTCAGCAACACATTTATGTTGTTAAAAATAGCAAGCCCGTAGCCAGGGGGGATCGCACCGTTCGAACGAACGACCTTTTTAAGTTTGATCAAAATGTGCCCTTTTTAGGCTGCAGAAGAATAACACTACGTATGTAATATAGACATTTTATTATACATCTGTACATAGTTTTATAGATATAATATGGAAATGCCCTAATATATTGTTGATAAAAACGAACGACCCTTTAAAAAGGCTGGCTACGAGCTTGACAGGGGTGGGAAAAAGTAATCCGTTAGTATATATATTTGTTTAATATTTCAAGATATAAAGGTCTGAATGCAGAATCCTTCCTCTAGTAATGCTTCCTTTCGCTTTGAGGAAGGATTCTGCATTCGGGTCATAAACTCTAGGAACATAAGAATGTTGACAATCTATTATTCTGACTACTATATATCCTAGACAGCCAAATCCGACTCTATATTATATTACATGTGGTTGTTTTACATACGGATGTTAATAATATAAAATATTTCAACATAATAGAGTTAATTGAACTTTTGAAATTGAATCTAAAGCCAATCAATCATAATTGTAGAAATTAAACCAATTGACTTTTTTTTTTTTCCCGTTTAGTAAAATGTCAATTATCATAATTAGCAATGTTATTGAAGTAGAATGTATTGAATGTAGAGTGACAACACAGCAAAGATTTTTTAGTATTGAAAACTACTGGCAAACTACAATGTATAATATATAATTATTGCCTAGAAACTCAACCTTCACACAAAATATGATATAATAACCATTTATGAGATAGATATTTCATTGCGCTGAACTTTATCTAAAACAAGCAAAAATTTTTTTTGCAATAACTGCTGTTGCGAAAAAGCGTTAGCCTATACAAGTGTTATATAATTTTCTCAAGAATACTAAATATATTTAGAACATCATTGTGCATAATTCTTAACGAATATAAATTCAAAGTTTGTCGATCGTCCTCGTTTGGTTCACGGTTTCTTAGAAGATGAAGTAGACAGAAGGGAGAATGAAAATGTGCGAACTTTTTCTTGATCAATGTGAAGCATATTCAAATTTGTAGGATAACACGCTATGTTGTCCTTCTAACTGAACGGCAATATAACTATCATTCAGAATTCACATTTCTATATACAAGTACAATATACAAGCCTATATAAATTCTCATTTAACTTGGGAATAACGGTTATAACTAACTGGTAATAACTGTATGGGGTGTAGTATTCACTAGCTGTTGGCTTATTTTGGACCCTAATACTTCTTCGAAGAGTGACAGCTGAAAACTACAATAAAGAACTATGTCTTTCCTCAATAAGCTACCTGTATACATTAACACTTTGTTCCAGAAAGATTGAATGCAGACCCCACATTATCTCACAACTGTATATGTGAATTGCTTAACATTTTGAAATCATTACTTATAACACATTTAATTATTATTTAATTAACACATTCTAATAATCACTTCGCGCGCATGATATCTGTATATATATATGGAGAGAAAAGAAGTTTGAAGCCATTAAATCAATATATCGTCCGTATCCCTTGCTGAATTGAAAACAGCCATTATTGATATATTCAGAAGATTGGACGTTAATTATTATGTGCTTTTATAGTGTCTGCTGAAATGTGATCACCTTAATGTATATCAAAATGGATCTTTCATTTCGAAGTATAGTTTTAGAATTAGATGATTTCATACTAATAATGATGTAGTTCCTGTTCCTGATTTAGTTTTTACTATATTACACATTACGTTTGTATTCTATCTCATAATAATAGTTTTTGTCTACTGGCGTATTACTTTTGGCCACCGCCCCAATTTATTATCAGATGTCTTCTAATAAATATATTTTAATAATCTTTAAATATTGTCCTCGCACTAGAAAATTCTTTTTAAAACCAAGTGTTGTTGATCTGGCTGATCGCTATAAAGAACAATAATACAAAAAGTATGCAGTTGTATCAAAATAATTTTTATTATAAAATGTTCTACTGAAACAGTGTCAAGTACGGATAATGATATTTGATTAAATCACTTTTAAGGTTTTTAAACGTTAAATTTGTACAGAGATTGGTTTGTATATTCGTTTATTGTATCTATTATTTCATATTTAATACTATTTCTATTAACATCTCTGAAACCATTCGCCAAATCACGAAGATTATTAGGTATCTGTAAAGAGGTTGATATAGATATCATTTACGCAAACGTGTTGATTTCCTTTTAGTTTTTTAGCTTAAATTAATGGCCACACACTCCGTTGTCTTGTGATACATTGGTTACGAAGGAAGGCACAATCATCTTGATATAATGGTCCGGTTATGCTAATTAGGAATATCTAAGCACAATCAGTCATTTGACCAAACTTATTACCATATGCGGGCTAACAAATGAGACAACCCAAACAACTGTCACTCTGATCTTAGCAATCTATTTGAGATCTACTCACATCTAACCAAGAATGGCAGATTAGCAGAGATGATATAAGGATTTAAAATAAATTCAATTCACAGTTCTCAA
Source organism: Coelogynopora nodosa (assembly GCA_034780555.1). Taxonomy (NCBI): domain Eukaryota; kingdom Metazoa; phylum Platyhelminthes; order Proseriata; family Coelogynoporidae; genus Coelogynopora; species Coelogynopora nodosa. The sequence continues at coordinate 9,857 of JAUZND010001059.1, read as the reverse complement.
TTGAATTAAAATCACTACATAAGTATCATAAGATGTATTTTTTGAAATTATTTACTCCACAACGTAATTAATAAAACAACAGATCTTGACAAATTAATCATCTCAACAGGATCCTAAAAGATATATTCACGAATTACAATAAGATCTTTCCACGTTGTTATAGAAATATCGAAAAATTATTTTATCAAGATCCCCTTGACTCTCTATTGATGCTTTTAGGGTAAAAGTTATTCAATCGTTGATAATTTACGCCAACTAAATGGTTGTCACTTAAATGCGGAGGAGTAAATAACAAGTTTTCAAGGTCGGCATTAAAACAAGTACCAAAGATAAACAAACAATTTAAAGAATATAATAGTTGCTTTGTATATTTCAGAATTAATTTAAATGTATACGTATTTGACCGTTTTTATCGACATTCCAAAATGCTTTACATTTGTTTTTAGTAATTAATTTGATTAATATAAAATCTATTTTGTTTATTTTAGATACTTTTGCATTGATAACTTTGAAAAATAGGTTACATTTTCATCGGATTTATCCTTCGGTTTTTCCTCCGGATTTAAGTTACAACCCAATTATATCCGTTATTACCTTGATACCAATTACAGTAATATTATAGTACATAAATGAAGCTGACATTCAAAAGAGGTACATATAAAAAATGATTTATTTATTTATTAAAGATACCAATAATAATTATAATAATTTTACAACTTAAAACACACAATCTTATAACATAAATAATTATGAACAATATTGTAAGACTATAGAAATAGAACAGGAACTGTTTATATTATACAAGTAAAGTTGAGGAAAAGTTTTGAATTTGATTGGTTGGACAGCGTGGTTATAGACAGTGGATGGTTTGTTTAGATGTTGACCAAATAGTTTTCGGTTTCAACAATGTTAGTATAATGTCCGCATACTTCAGTCATCATTTTCGAGTGCATTTGTGTTTCTCGCAGTCGAACATTCCGTTGGTACAGCGACTGAAAAGAGGAGAAGAGGGAGGAGAATGAAATATTCATCGTACACTAAAACTATCTCAAACGATGGTGTACAACCATAGAGATATACATAGTAACGATAGAGGATGGCAAGCCTATTAAAATCGATAGACAATTTCATAGACGATAAGGAATTCCAGCATACAGGCTAATGATGTGTCTTAAAATAGATGGCATTGAATTTGTATGTATTTAATCAATACTCTATAATCAATAATTGATTAACCACTGCTCCAATGTACGCAGCCAATTACAAAAAAATTGATAATACATAAAATTACATTAGTTGAAATAAGTACGAGATATTAGTACTGGGTCCTTGATCACTAAGTTGTTTTATCTCAATTTATCATATATGGAAATTAAACATATTAGGCCTACTGAGGCAGTCAACATTTTATTCTCTTTCTAATAGTAGTGAAACATATAATCAATTAAGGAAATGATCATTAATTAACGATTTTTAATACATTTAGGTATTTTGTAATATACTTTAAGCATACAATAAACGTTTATATATTTTTTATTATTGATTTAGGATCTTAGGAACATAAATTGATTGAATATTGGACTAGATTGATTCAATGAAGAATTACTTAATTCAGTAGTAGATTTTAAAATGACTGTGAAATATCACCTTTTCTATTATAATTCACGGTGTGTTTTTTGTACAATAACATCGATTATAAAAAGGAACCTTTTAATACTTAAATTGCATTCAATGCGCGACAAGGTGACAAATGTTACAAATATGCCAACTGTGACAATTATGCAATTGTAAAGAAGCGAAGTTAGGAAATATATTACAATTACATGGTATGAAACACCATACCAGTCTAAAATTCCAGAATAATCAAACGATATAGTTTAAGGATGGTTTAACGAAAAATTCAAAGTTTTTTTTAAATTTTAGGGACGGAACATAAATAGTGATACTTTCATTTATTAAATTGTTACTCCTCCAGAATATTTACACCTGACTAAATAGTATGGTCATACGTACATTAAGGCACCTTTTATTAATGTTTTATAATTTTCTTAATCAAAGGCGTTATTTTCATATTTTTTGCTCTTATTATCTAACATTTATTAATCCGTCTTCTAAGTCCCTTTCTTGTGTTCTTGTGTTCTTGGCGCTACACCACCCCCTCCCGCTCTCCCCTGAGCCAATTGTCACTAAGTGAACTCACCACTTGGCACAGTTGAGGTGGAGGCGCTCTCCGTCACGCAGAACAGAGCCCTCTATCACGGTCTCGTCAGCTCGAGTCATCCCTGTGCGTCCATCCTTCTCTTGCCACACGGGGGAGTTGGCGGTCACCTCATCCAGTAGGTTCTGCAGTGGAGAAGAGGGAGAGAGTGTGAGAGAGAGGAATAGAGAGAGAGAGAGAGGCGGACAGAGAGAGATATTTAAAAAATCGCTCAAATCGCTTATGCGATAAGGATACTCGCACTGGTCACAATATGTAAATCCCATTAAAAAATAAATTCAATAAATATATATATTTTTTTAAATTGTCGATTTAGATTTCGTATTCTTCATAAGCGCAAACAAGAAACATAAAACACACAGTCAATAGTAAATATAATATCCAGAAAGATTCATGCATAAGAAACATAAAATGTAATTATGTACAAATAGACTATTAAAGAATTTAGCCTGTTAACAATTAGTTCAATTAGTTTAACAATTACAAACAAGAATGAACGAGATTCCTAAGAAATGACATGACGTCATCAGTGGCCATAACATCAACCATCAACAACAAGACAATACGTAATCGGTGGCCATAACAACAACTAACAACAACAGGATATGACGTCATCAATGGCCATAACAACAACCAGCAACAACAATATATGATGTTATCAGTGGCCATAACAACAACTAACAACAACAGGATATTACGTCATCAGTGGCCATAATAACAACTAGCAACAACAAGATATGACGTCATCAATGGCCATAACAACAACCAACAAGAAATTACATCATTGCAGTGGCCATAAAAACAGCCACTAACAATAGCGGCATGAGGGGAATGGCGCCTCACCTTGAGTATGTTCTGGGAGTAGACACACTTGCAGGGGTTGACGGAGCAGTTCCTCTCCTCCACCCCGCTCTCACCGGTCTTGAGGCAGTGGCCGAGAGAAGTGAGGCACTGTCGGTAACGCCGGCGTACCCCTTCCCCACAGAGGGCAGAACACTCGGACCAGGGCGTCCATGACGACCAGGGGTGCTTGTCTGTCATTGGTGGAAAGTGGGGTTTTTGTAATGCATTTAATTATGTTTTTAAAACTATAATATCCAATAATAACATTTAAATCTTACGCCATATTGCAAAAGATTAAAAAAACATATTAATGCCTAAAAGTAATATCGGGTAAAAGTTTAAAATGAGATTTTAATGATTTATTTATCACAAAAAGGTAATTAATGAATTAATGTGAATTGTATTACGTTTTGATCTGTATTTCTAAGTTCAAGGTTCTGTGCAATACGCATTAATTAATTATTATGCTTAAAAGAACAATACTAGTTTTAAGTTTCTTGAAATCATCTATGTAGTTAAAAACTAAAATGCATTAAAAATATAATAAAAATATTATAGCAAGTGGAACATGTTGCTTACCAAGACATGTAGCTCCAGTACAGTTAAGCTTTCCACTGTCACAGGTGCTGAAAGAAGAAAAGATAACCAGGTATGACAATAAACTGAAATCATTGAAGAGCCTATCTACTTCGATAATAATTGATTTGCAATAGATTGACAGTTGTCTAAAACTGTGTGGATTAGTTCAAGGGTACAAGAAAATAATTTTAAATAAAACTGAACTATATATATATATATTTTTGAAGCAGAACGTGTCAAATTATAAATTTTGACTCACCAATTTTGACAGTCTTCCTCGGTGGTGGTGTTGTAGAGAATATAGCCGAAGGGGATTGGAGCAGGCGTGGCAAGGGTTGTGATTGGTCTAGGTGGAGGGGGTGGTCTACCCGGGATCCTCCTTGGTGGAGGCCGGGGTCTTGGTGGCATACGCGGGGGTGGGCGACCTGAGGGAAAGAGAGAGAAAGAGAGAGGGTGCGATAATAACACAGTTCCGTATCATTTATAAAGATCATGTGGAATCGTGTACGACCATGTAGGACCATGTATGACCATGTAGGACCATGTAGGACCATGTAATAACGTGTAGCATCATGTGGAATCGTATAGGACCATGTAAGACCATGTAGCATCATGTGGAATCGTATAGGACCATGTAGGACCATGTAATAACGTGTAGCATCATGTGGAATCGTATAGGACCATGTAGGACCATGTAGGACCATGTAGGACCATGTAGGATCATGTAGCATCATGTGGAATCGTATAGGACCATGTAGGACCATGTAGGACTATGTAGGATCATGTAGCATTATGCAAAATCATTTGAAATAATGTTGAATCCTGTTCGATCGAATTTTAAATATATGAGTATTTAAGGAAAAACATCTTTAAACTTCGTTATTAAAAAAAGTCGAATCCGAATATATAAAGTAAATCTGTAGATATGAAGGGATTTAGTTCGTCTGCACAGTTCGCATCCAATCTTGAGCCCATTTAAACTGAACGTCATGAGAATGGGAATGCAGCACCAACACTCACGCATAGGCGGTCTGGGCCGCTGGGGTCTGGGCGGGCGGAACATGGCCGGTGGCGGCGGTCTGTGTGGTGGACGGCGGGGCGGAGGTCGCATCCTCCCGTGTCGTGGTGGCGGTGGGGGTCGACGTCGTGGTGGCGGTGGTCTGCGACCAACCATGCGCCGAGGGCCCGGCACGAAGTCCCTGTGGGAGGGGGGGTGTATGTCAGACATTGTGTGGCGACGTGGAAGGTGATCTGTAGCTGGTTAGAACTGTCATACTGACTTACATTTAGTAGTTAAATACATTTTGAGATAGAAGAAAACAAAGCACAGTAGAAGAAACATTTGTAATATGCCTCAGTAGTATATTGGAAGTGTTTTATTTATTGTCTTTTATAGTCTAAATTTGTTGTGAATAATATCTACTCTTTCAGTACTATTTTTCAAGTTGCGTTAATGTGTGCTTTCATTAAATTCACTTTTCCACCTAACTTTACATTTATAAAGGCTTAAAATGAATTAATGTTATATATGTTGATATACTTCATACGTATACACAAAAAGGTTATAATTCGATTATTATATTCATTAACATTCCGCTATTAAGGTGTAGTAATTCAGGCCTCCCTCACTAAAAATGAAATATTTTTTGTTCTTTATATTTAAGATTAAAATATGGTCTAAAATAAATAAATACGTAATTTTAATTTTATAAAAAAATATGAGAAATTGGGTTTTAACAATGTAATTATTGTTCATAAATTCAAATCATCTTAAAAATCAATAACAAAAAAACTTGTAAATATCGTTAATGTAATAAATATTTAAAAAAAAGTTACTCTCACAATAAAATATAAAAATCAAAGAAAACAGACATTAAGAAATATATTTGTTTTTGTTAATAAATATGTCCAATTAAAACGATTAGGAATATATCAACTTTAAAATGTCTAAAATAACAATATAAAAATGTAACATTTAAAAAAAAATTTCAGTTGCTTTGCCTTAATCTTTTATATTTTTTGAGGGTGGAAAAATGTATTTTGTTTTTTGGTCATTTGAGCATTGGCACCTGGCTATATTCAGGGTGTCTGCGCTACTATCACAATCGAATTCCCGGTTTTTCCAGGTTAATATTAGTCATTTTCCCGGTTTATAAATTTCAATATTTTACTGGTATGTTAAGTCGAATTCAAACAAATAATAACCTAAAATATTTATTAATGGAAAACATAACAGACCAATGAAAAAAACATCATAATACATAATATAATAGGTATATATATATATATTATTATGTTAATAGCGTAAAAGAAGTCAATAATAGTATAATACGCGATTATACAGCAACAAAAACAATTAGTGATGTTTTTGTTGAAAAAGACAAAACTCACATTTATTATAAGGTCAACAGATAAGTGCCAACAGATAATTTTAAAAAATACACATAACAGAAAATATCAACACAAAATTCCCGGTTTTTATTATATAAATAGCTAAATTCCCGGTTTTCCCTTGAATTCCTCGAATTCCCGGTAGCTTCAGCATTTTCCCGGTTTTTCCCGGTCGCGGACACCCTGCATAGTAACCAAAAATAAAATACTCGATTGTGATTGGCTGAAAACATTTGTGGGGGGTAATGCAGAAAGAGATGTTCCATACTACTATGAATACTTTTACATGTCAATTTGTAATCTTTTAGTAACATATTAAGAAGCTAACCACATATAAACTACGGGTTTTTGAAAATGAAACGGACGCGCGTCTGACACAAGTTATAATACACATAGTCCAGGGGACAAAGTAAAACACAGTTATTTAAACAGGTGATAATATTATATGTAAGTATTCATTTATAAATTAACCGAAACTTTACAATCATATTCACTTGAGTTAGCTCGTTACTATTTTACTAAAATGTCACAATTTGCAATCTAAAATTACTCTTGTTATCCTAACTTGGAATACAATTGTTCTAATAGAGAGATTTTACTTATTATATCATTTTTGGAGCTAAAATACTTTTTGTCCTTTTCAGTCTATAAAATACTCGCAAGTAGGTCATAAAAACAAGTATGTTTACTGTTTAGTAAAATAGTTTATGTGCTCGATAACAACACGGAGGTAACATTTACAAATGTGTTAGATTATTTAAATTAAAGCATAAACATTAATTTTTAAGGAAATATTACAATAGGCGCAGTTGGAAGGCACATGCGCATGTGCGTACATAGTAACCACGCCCAGGTGCATTCGCTGTACATTCGTTAACAAGACCTGCCATATTATCCACACTATATCATATAGGTTAACTCGATAGCATTAATTGCATTCTATAAGCTAACAAGCTTACCCATTTTCCAGTGTTCACTTTCAAAACCTATTTGTTACAGTAGATTATGTACAAGTGGGACATGTCAAAAAATATATAATTAAAAATAATTAAAATTTATGCTTAATGCAATGCATCTTTTTTAACTTTATAAAATGTATATGATTTTACTAAATTAATGTTTTAAATTTAAAAACTATAATTTCATAGCATAAAATTTAAACAGTGACAAGATTATTTCAAATAAAATATCAGATTATAAAGTTTGTTGTTTTATTAAATATGTCGATTATACAAATAAATGAAGTCAGAAAAAATCGAATTGTTAGTTGACTTCTAGAAACGTTTCTGATGCACTGAGTTTTGATTCAATATATTATATACTTTTACAATTACTGTTTTGAATTATGCCAAATTCTACATGGAGGTTAAAATGTTTTTAATTAAAATGAAAAGATATAATATTGTCATTATAAACATTATTAAAGAATAATCGATCCTTTTTCTTTCATCGTCCATCTACTAAAATATTGCAATTGTTGCCGTGTAGCTTTCATTACAAATTGCTAAAATTTATGCATTTTATTTCCAGCTGAGCAGACTACACCTTGCTCAGAGTGTAGTGAAAAATATTATAAATATTTAAATTTGTTACAGGACAAAACACCAAGACCCCGGTTCCCTTACCCCCCCTCAAACTTGCCGCTCAGTTGATTATATTTCTACAAATCGATATCACAGAGTAAAAGGAAAGTGAGTGTTAAAAACTACAATAAACAGAATGGATGTATTATATATATACACCAAATAGTGTTGTTCACAAACTGAAGATTAAAAAACAATGATCAACCCTAAATTCCCTCTAAATTAGCGTAGCGTTGAAAGATAGTATTTAAGGTCTGTAATCGAGATATAAATAAAATTAACAATGACTCAGTATACATTATAAATGGTAACCAATAAATGTTATGCATTTTCATATATAATGCCTTTTAAAAATTACTTATTACAATAATTATAGATAGAGACATCAATGCAAAGAAGGTACTAAAATATAAAACGCAACATTTATAGGAAGTAATTACATAAGTTAATAATTAAGATTTTTAACTGACAGTGACCTAACCCTACGCCACGAATTCAGTTAAAACTCGACCCAGAAACAAGAATATATTTCATAATACCGATTCTTATCTAAATAATTAAAATATTAGTCTACCGCTATGCCATTAATACATTCGCAAATTGCTTCCTTCGCACAGCGGCTGTTAAATGGCGGTTTATAAATCCATTAGAGAGAAAAAAATCGCATTGTTGTTAACAACATGCGCCCAGTCAACAAAAACTAATTCACTACAGTCACTGCAGTCTACACGTGCGAACTTTGACATTTGCGCCCATTGATATAGCTGCAGAAGTTACAGGTACTAGGCATAGACAAAACAGTTAACGTATATAGTATATAATGTAACCTGGCGAAAACTATGCCTATAAGTTATAGCTATTATTTGCGGAACAAATAGCAGAACAGTGAAATGTTTTCATATTTTTGATGAAATCTATATAAAAAAATTAAAACGTTTAATGCATAACAACTATTATTTTAGAGGACAGTTTCCGCTTTATTTTCGAATGGTTTCGTAGACTCATATTCAAAAGCTTCATTTCCGAGAGTTTTCGAGTACTCCAAAAATGAAAAAATAAATAGAAGGGTTTTCAATGGTTTTCGAAAGTCCGTATGAACCCTGTAACAAAGAAAATCTCTATGAAAAGGTAAAATGTTGTTACATGAGATACAATATACTACAATAACTAAAAATATAACACTATTTAGCCACTGTTAAAACTAACTAATAATTTTATTTACTGTATATAGCTCCCAGCTGCCCTAATATTTCAAAGATAACAATACTACGTTACAACAGCAGTTGTCTGAGTTACCTCCTGCAGCCAGATTTTTGATCGAGGGTCTATCGCAGACGTGAATACTGCTTCCAACGACAAAGATCTTGTACAACTTGGCATTATGGTTGACAAACGACTGGGCCACGTAGGGTGGAGTTAGCCCCTTGAGTCCGGCCAGATTGTACACTATGCACATCTAGACGGGAAGATGCCGTACACAATGATTTACAGTGACAACAACAAACATTAAAATGCGATTAATAACGATACTAATAAATACATCTTTAATTAAAGTATTCAATATGCAGGTAAATCCGCTGATAGAACTACCACTACCAATTATATCTAGTTCACTAATCCAAGAATAATGTAACCGATGTTCTTAAAATTACTAATTTAATAGCTCTTAGCAATTATATATATATTTGAAAAAATGCCTTTGTTGTTATAGACAGATTACAGTGAAAGATGATCAGAGTACATTTGTAGATCACGATAAGAAATGTGATTATCTAAAAACTTTTAATTACTTTTTTTATTTAGTATGTTGACTAGATAATAATAAATGACATACAAATGTACAACATTTTTGTATTAAAATAAAATTTACACGAAAAATATTAAACGATAAATAATTTATTTTGATAATTTTTGTTTAAATAAGTACTTGATATTGTACTTTTTGTGCTGACAATTCGATCTCTCATTTATTGTTACGACCTCACCCTATGCTCACATTTTTCATTGTTACGGATTCAAGTAAATTATAAGGCCTAATTATCACATAGATCAGTTAAATAGGTCAAGAGCTGTGTACGTCAAAAGGGGTGTCAAATTGACATGCCACATAAAATAATAACATAATTACGTAATATTATGGATAATTAAATATATTATTATATATTATAATAATATGAGAAATCATACTGTCTGTCACTATAGATTAAACAAGAACAGAAAATAAAAAATAAAAACATAAAATT
>JAUZND010001058.1:0-13729 GCA_034780555.1 Coelogynopora nodosa | reverse complement strand
TGCCGCTGAGGGTCCAAAGTCCCGCACCATTGTTTAGTCATCTTTTCTTCCTTTTCATTATAAATATCAGTTGTTACACTTGTTTTCTATATGATCCAGTGTGTCCCCAATTATAATTTAGAATTTTTGGTTTTGACAGAGTGTCTTTTAAATCTACAGGTTGAACTTCATCTTTTCTCTCCGTGCCTGTTTTTACATAGAGTACAAGCTATGTTAGGATTGTAGAATTTTTTTATAAATAATATTTGTGGTTTGATGATAACTCATTTTTTTGGAGTTTAGTTATGATTGCTGGTTGTTTCTGTTTTTGATATTATTTATCCTAATATTATTATGTATAAAATTGTGTTTCTTATTTGACAGTTGCTTTGATAATTTCTGTTTTTTGTTTTTGTTTTTTTTAATTTTTTTTTTGTGGTGATGTTGAGGATTTGAATAGAATGCACGCATTTACTATAAAAAAACATTTACATAACAATTTATATTATCTATTAAAAATATATACAGAACAAATGCCGAGATAAGGCATATATGTTTAATTTATTAGAAAACAATTCCAACTACATATATCGTTCATATACATACATAGTTAACACACATAGTTACCACACATACGATAGTTACCACACATATTTAACACACATAGTTACCACACGTAGTTACCATACATAGTTAATTATATAGTTCATATGCATACATAGTTACCACACGTAGTTAACACACATATTTACCACACATAGTCACCATACATAGTTACCATACATAGTTAACATACATAGTTACTACACATAGTTATCACACGTAGTTACCATATGTAGTCACCATACATAGTTACCATACATAGTTACCACACATAGTTATCACACGTAGTTACCACACGTAGTTACCATACATAGTTAAGTATATATGTTGAACAATTATTACCACTCTCCCTTGTAATAACATATTGTATGTGATATTTCAATGTATTTAAGTTCCTTATAAATTATTTATATTTGGCTCAAAATGATTGAAAACTTTTGACATGACCATCAATAAAATTAAAAATATAGTCAATTCAAACCCCTGAAAGTGTACCTTTAATAAACGTAGTATATACAACTAGTCAATTATTAGTAAACAATTTGCATACGTAAAATAAAGGCCTGGTGAATGTTATGTTAAATCGACATGTCGTTTTGTTATTTACTTGTTCAACACCATTCTATCAATTTATTTACAAAGTTAATGTAATGTTCAAGTATAATAGTTCCTAATGATTTTATTTATCCCTGATTCCAAAGGGCTCAAAATAGTTGTAAAGTTTTTGATGCAGAATAAGCTCATTTAGGTGTATATTTGGTTAAAAATCAAAATCATTAGACATTTTGTAACTGATCATTTTTTGAATTTTATGTCACAGTGACTAAAATCAATATAGTTGCCTATTTTAAAAGAATACACTGGCCTTTGAAATACACAATGTCTTTGAAACCAGAAATTGAAGACAATAGACTAGAAATACTAAATCCTATATCGTTATTAAATATATTACCACAGTTTCAATATGGTTAAATTATTGATGATTGAGATAACAATAGAAACCGGTATTTACAATGTATGATGAATTTACCCCTGGTACACACTATGCATGGTATGTCAGCAAATCATATTAAATAATTTTTGGTGTTGTTTTCATTATTGGTTGATTTTAAAAAAAGTATGCAATATTACAAAAATAACTTTAATTATCTAAATTATTATTGATTTTATAACGTACGTAATATTTATCTATTTTAGATGACGAATCTGAAGTTTTATCTAAACGCATTAGTGAGTGATTTTCCATATATATCCGTATTCATATTTCATGCTTCAAATGTTGTAATACTGATACAAAACAAATAATTTTGAAATAATCTGAAATTCTTTTTTTCCGTGTAAAACAAGTTAGTCTGGCTTTAACTGTAAAAACTAGATGGAAAACTGTATCGCAGAACACAAAACATTATATAGTATTAAATAAATTGCAAACAATCTGCACAAAAAGTATCAAATAAACGTTATGGCAACTATGATACAGAATAACTGTAAAATAAAGCAAACACTTTATATTTTTTAATATTTAAATTCGATATTCTGTTTATCTATTTTTATCTTTATATTTAACTCTATTTTACTTAATAAAAAGAGCTTCTACCAGTAATTGTTTTGCAAGCCTTATATTCAAAAAGAATCTCCATTTGGTATTGATTTAAATATATTTAAAAATTATACGATAATGCAGTTAGAGCATTTAAGACCTACATCCAATTAAATTGCTTGCTTAAATGACTCTATGTATGTGCAGCTGTTGACTTTTCATGATTGTTACGTAATGCGCATGTGTATTAATATGATATACTATATTTATATGTATTACGAGGTTTTAATAAGTTTATCTCAATATGTAAAATAAGTACAATAAGTACATTTGAATAAGTATATCAATGTTTCGTAATATACTATTTTTACTACTTTAACTTGATCATTGAGTAGTAGTTTTAATATTATTATTATTTTGTTTATTGGACTAAATTCGTGGGATATCTTATCTTGACACATTTTTTGCTCTATTTGATAATCACATGTAAAAGACGAGAGTATATGTTACCTGTTATGCTAATATGTGTCGTGATATTGATATATTACGTAGATATATAGATTTATTCATTATTTCAATTTGACGCTAAGCTACATACAACATAAATACGCACTTCGACATTTTCAAACATATCTGCTGGTGAAATAACTGGATTAATCGATAATGAGGTAAATCGGATAATGGAGGAGTCGTCTATAATAAATGTGTTCGAAGTCGGTTTGCCTTTTTTAGACTTATCTTAATGATGTTTAAAATTCCCGAAAACTGTCAGTTAAGTCGGTTAAGGCGCTGGTGATTTAGTGTGAAGGTAGCGGGTTCGAATCTCAGCAGTGTACCTTATCACTCCCTGGCAGACAGCTGTGTCCGTCGAGTGTGCGACCTTTGATTGGTTCGTGTTGCATGAAAAAAATAATCCACTTTGTGCGTATGTCACATTGAAAATATAGCATATAAAAAATTTAAAAAATTTAAAAAAAGAAGGAAACCTTCCTTAGTCAAGTAAGAAGCAAATGACAAACTATTCTAATAAACGTATATTGTTTCCCAGAGAAAGGGGACTTACCTTTTAACAACACCGATTTCGGTATTAAACAATTATTTGAGATATTTCTAAAGCGAACTGCAAGAAGGAAACAGTTTTGCTCTATGGTCCCGCTTCATTAATTTGTATTAGAGCAGGCATTCACAGGCATTTCTGCCTTCATCGATCAGAAATAATTATTATTTCTGACCCTAAATTCGCAAAATCAAATAGAATGTTCAAAACTATGGTTGTTGCGAAATATAAAAAATCAGGACAGAAGAAAACTGATGAGCATCCTGCAATTGAACTCGCTGACATGCAAAAGCTTCAATTGTATTTTAATCGACAATCACCTTAAGTTCTACAGGATGAAACTATTAGTAATCGGATTTACTAGTTAGGCCTTCGTGCAACGTTGACGTGAAACAATTCCATACCTGAATAAATCAAGTTTATCTTTGGAAATGTCGTCTACCGGTGTTCGATATCTCAAATTGGTACCAAACATTGTCAAAGAACGCAAAAGCGTCACTCAGACCAAAAGAATTCGAAGACCTGAAACAAGCTGGTATGTATGAAAACAAAAATAGTCCTGACGAATGTCCTATCAAACTTGGAAGCTATATATGATTCATATCGAAAATTCAGCTCATCTGTCTCCAAAACCATCTGCTCTTTCAAGCAAAACTCCAAAAACATGGTTTACCGAAACAATAAAGTAGGGAAAGCATCCCAAGGCCAACTTGATGTCCAATTTATCTTCAAACATGCAACTTTCAAGACGATACACCAATCACTGCATTCGTTAAAGAGTAGGGATAGTCAAATTCTGACATTGGTTTTATTACTGGTCACAAGAATCCTCTAAGTGTGGAGCGGTATTACAGGAAGCGGCGAGTTCAACAAGTTCAACAGCGAGTTCAACAAGGTACTTCCTCTGCCATTCTGAGCGTGAAGAAAGTATCCAAATCGTACGGACCACGAGGAGATCATCCAGGAATTACAAATATCCATATTAATCTATCGTTTCAAAATTGTGTATTCAATTGTAACAAATAATAACTGTTTTCCAATCAAATTGTACATTTAAAAAATTTATATCATTGTAATATTTAAAAAATTTCAATATTCAAAAAAATAGTATTTAGTTTATTTGTTTGGATATTGATTATATTTGGTTATATTGATATCTATTCATAAATACAATATATTATCATTATTCGATTATGTGCCCTAATATTTCACATTACGAGCCATGCATATTTAAGTATAATTACTTATATGAATACCATATATGTTTATTTATAAAAAATATATATTTCTCAGAATTACGTATTTATTTCAAATATCATTTTAAAAAACAATGTTATCATAAACATAAAAAACAGAGGACCATTTTAAAATAGCAAACACTCTCACTGTTTTTTATAAAACTTGTAATGATCATTAGACAAGCGAATTTTCATTTGTAATCTCACAATATAAATTATTATATATTTTGTGTTACAATTTCATTTGTATTTTAGAGAACGAAAAGTGTCCAATCCCCACGAGCAGTAAGTTTACCTATTTACATTTATTTACCTTATATTTACAGATGTCGGCAGTTCAGTTAAAGCGCCGTATTGATCAAAGCCAAATCAATATATTGTTTCGCAGATAGGTGACATTATTACTTACTTTATTATAAAGGCAACACACTATATATTAAATATTGCGACATTTTTAAAAAGCATGTTTATATAATATTAAATAATACTCATTCCAATGTAACGCAATTAACAGTAACACAAATTTGTAAATTAAATTTTACTGTGCACAGTCACACATTTCACATATTAATAATATATTATAATCCATATTTATATATATTCTAGCTGGAAAACTCGAACAATCAATTGAAATGTACGTTTTATGATACAAGCAACAAATTTAGCATATAAATGACTGTTATATTATTTGCAAATCTAGAAATTCAGGATACTGAAACTTATAATGTGTATTCATAACTCAAACTTCAGTAATTATTTATTATTTATATAGATATATATATGTGTATTACAAACATATAGAATTATGTACAAATATTTCAAAATATTTGATTGTCTTAGTTTAAATTTTTTTAAATAATTTAATTACTTAATATCTTAATATTAACTTTAAATAATTTATATATAATTTTGAGATTAAATGATTATTATCCATTTTGAAAATGATTAAAAGAAACAACAATATAAAAAATTGATAAATAATATATACAGCGTATATTTATATACTTTTTTAAATGTGTTTATTTTTTCTTCTTCTATTATATAGAATGGTGCATATACATCAATATTATAAAAAATACTGTTTTCAAAATTACAATTATACCTATTGTATATATGACATAACAATTATGTATAACTTGAAATTATTCTAAAATTGTTCTTCCGTATAAAAACATTAACAAATATTTGTAAATTAATAAATATTGCATTTTTAAAGGTATATTTCCTTTCTATGGATGACGTCATATTTCCTTCCTGTACATCATGTAATATTCTATAATATTATATTTCTCTGCAATTTTCTGTATTTTAATTTGTTTAGCAGACTTATTTATACAACTATTTTTTTCGTCATATAAATCGGAAATATGTCCACTTCAAAATTGTAACATTCTTTTTCAAAACAACCAAGTTATGAAATATATCAATATCAGAAATGTAATCTCAAAATAACAGAAGAATATATTTCAAATTATAAAGCAATATTCATTTTATTTGTGACATTACCATCATTGTCATCCCGGTTACAAAATTCAGATAACAATTATAAGCATTTTGCATTACGTTTAAATAAAAAAAGATTTTCAAAAAAATTGAGTAATGTTAGTATTTTGTTAAATTTGGGTCTTGGGACGGAATTGGTCCATGTTTTGTCCATGTTCAAAATAACCTCATTGTTTTGAAAAAATAGTTACCATGGTTACACAAAAAAGTTGGCCTCTTAACCGGTAAACGACGCTTTGTAGGGGACCTATGTTGACAGACGTTTGGGGTGGACGCAACACCACGATATCAGGTTATCTTGCTTCTCCTTGTATGTATGGATTTATATAACCAAATTTTACCCATAAAATCTAAATTTTGGCTAATTTTAATTAATTTAATTTAAATTGTTAAATCACTGAATTGTTATCACTTAATTGAAATTGTTAAATTACTGAAAGTTTTCACAATATGGCCCTTACTTGTGCAGTATGTATTTGTAATTGATTTTTTTAACCTTCCAATTTTACAGTTCAAAGTTAGAATTATTGATTCGAAAATGGTAATGTGGAAACATTAAATGTTGAAAATAACGCTCAATACTTTTTTTAATTGAAAACTGAATAAGACATTGAAAAGGAATTATCCAAAAATCAATAGGAACAAAAAAGTTTAATTGCAATATATGAATATGCAATTTTACAAAAACTGAAATAGACTATGATTGTCAGTTACAAATACGTTGTATGTAGAGTACAGCCAGTACATTATTGTTATGTATAGTGAACATAATGTATTTGTACCTGTGCTATGTGGTTAGTGCAGATTGGTTGATTGCATTCAGGATAAGCGAACATTGTCTTTCTGTCCTGCTGTCGTGTACACAGAAGACAGGGGTGAAATGTGTTCAGCTGTGAGAACTGATGTTCGGAGATTCCACGCTGCGCGACATCGCTTTATGAGTGGGTCAACTAACTGATATCCGGCATTAATTATAAGAATGCAATATATGGATTGTTTTATGACGCGTTGTCATTTCTTTCCCAGATGCAAATATAAACCCGTTATTAAGTACATAACTTTACAGAGGGTTGAAGTACACTGAGTATGGCCACCTTCTGCATTTTCGTTTGAACGAATAGCATTTCACCGTTTTGACCTTGGTGTCAACGTCTGATTTGGTTTGGTTGTAGAACTTGGCGGTTTTCGGCATCCTACCAGCTGCAGGTTGGTTCCATACCGGATATTGAGTCGCTATTGTAGAAGTGGAGTGTCTTTTCATACTCGTCCCGTTGTCTTTGTTGCAGCAGAAATAGCAGATCTCACTATTTCAACAAACGATGTTCCCGCATTTGTCAATCGTTTGTTCAAAGGAACACTCAAAAACCAGTTGTCGGCTGTGAGATTTCTTCCAACATTTAGAAAGGGTACCATTCATTTATTGACTGCAACCCGTTTTCTGGTAAACTACAATTGGCTCCGATATAAACAACTTAATTTAGACAGTAAGTAGTGACAGCGTCGCAAACCCAGCAAAACTTAATGCTGAATTTTTCAGGTTTAGAGGAAACGTATTTTCAAAATTTGACACGCACTTGAATCTGTAGTAATTGCTCGACAAGTGTGAGGTAAGCTCCAGGGATAATGTACTGATGAAGTTGACTGACGAATGTTTTTGAGACATGACGAATAGTAGCCAACGGATCTTGTCTGTCTCGGCGGCGGAGGTTATCGAATCGCGTACAGCTTTTTATGTGAATGAATCGTTTTCGACTCATTGTAGCATGGAATACAGGAATACTATCCCATTCACCCAGCCCCAAAACAGCCTGAAGCTAAGTTACATCCACTAGTTTCCACATTTTTGGACAAGTTGGATGGCGATTAATACTGCATCTTTTTCTGATGTCGGACATATATGACAATATATTTTACGGTTCGCATGACGACCAGCCCGTTGAGGAGCCTGTTGAGACCATTACACAACAGACGGGAAAATTAGAGCTTAATCCGTGGATCCCGGTGCTGTTATTTCGTTCGAACTTTCGTCGTCAGACGAATCGGACGCATCCCGAATGAAGGTTAACATATTGTCAGGATATCGTCTTATAGATTACGCATAGCGAGTAAAGCTGAATTCACAATATATATACTATACACAACGGTGGCCAGAAATATAGAACGAGAGAGAAAAATACATAGTCGAGATTGTGGAAATACAGCTTAATTCAACGTAGGGGTGGTTTTAATCCGAAGTGTTCGTTAATAAGTTTTTAGTACTAACTTTAAAAAGGCTTGTCTAATCTACCTTATATGTCAGTACATTTGATCATTCCATTTGAAATGTACAGATCGATGAATTCATTTGGATGGCGGCCACCCGAAACGTCGTTTAAGCTTTAACGATTCTGAAAAATACTCAATCAATCGAAAATATTCTACTAAATTATGAGAATGGAAGATGCTGGGTTTATTGAATTTGCATAGAACAAATGATAATATTTCCCGAAGATACACAAAAATAAATTTACTTATTAGACCAATAGTGTTGTTTTTGCAAAATCATCCACGTTACCTGTGGAAAGATCCATTTAGTTATTTAATGTAGCTATCAATGTGGGCCAGGTATGATACAAACTATTCATATGTGGCTTACTCTGTACCGTATCTTCGATTTTAAATGGAATGTCTCCTGCATAGAATTTGAAATAATAATAGCTATTTTCATACGGGAGAACAATCCTATTTTCTCCTGAATAAATTAAGCTTTCATGTTATGTTGTTATACGCATATAGTATAATTGCTTACATACTTGCTACTTATTTTTATGATACTTAACAAAATAATGGAAATATTTCAAATTATCCTATATGAATTGAAACTTTCAGTATTGATTTGAATATAAATCATTTTGAATTATCTCGAATAATGTTATTTGTAATTGGAATCTACGGAATCAAAACCCAAACGTTATATGTTTACAAACATTACATTATGAAATTAATCAAAAGTGTTTTTGAACCGCCGAGGGGATAGATTAATTAAAATACATAATAATTTTTTTAGTTTTATAAAAAGTTTACCTTTTAATTTCCAATCAGCGAAAAGTATACTTGTATTTATTTATAATTAATGTCAAAGTCTACTTTTCATTCCCGCATAAATAAAATGAAAAATTATTAATCAGTTGATCCGATAACTATGATATAAAATCATTATTTGTATATCAAATATTATAAAAAAAGGAATACATTTTTCAGAGTTTATCATTTATTACGGAATTTAATATATCTTTCGACTTTTATCTACAAAAGTTTTAAAAAGTTTTATGTACAAGTTAAAAAAAGCACAATAAAATTAATCATTAGCCAATGTGAACAATTCCTATTTGAAAATGTTAACCTTAGTTTTAAACGGTAGATAAATGAACTTTGCCATCGACTTAATTAGTTAATAATAGGGAGCATTTAAAATCAATGGTTATGTAACATGTATTCATTTCCGTAAAAAGTAAATGTAAAAGAATACATCATCAATTTTAATTCAATTCACATAACATTGACAAATCAAAGTTATTAATTAAAAGTGGAATTTTGATTTAAAAATATTAATTTTAAATTTTCGTTTTCTTTTATAGTATATATATATATTTATATATATAGTTTAAAATAGTTTTTCTTTTATAATATAACGAGTATGATTTTAATTTTGACCTGTAGGATTTCTAATTTCAATTTTATAAATACTATCCATAACAGTAAATTTGATGAACTTTAATAATTTAAATCTGTACTTCATTGTACTTTTTTTGTTGCTAAATTAATTTTTTCGTTTTGTGTTTCCCATAGATATATTGTTATTTGAGACCGCGTCAATTGGAATATGTGATCGATTTGGCAAGAAACGATTTCTTCACAGTGACTACAAACAGTCGTTAATCGAATGGAAGAGGATACTTAAGGATGGTTGTGGCTATATGCAGGGACGGTCAATTCTACTTCCAGAAAATATCGCTGTTTCGGCGACTATTCAACCAAGCTTTATATGTGTAGAACCTGGGTTGATGCAACTGGAACTTTATCTTATAGGTAAATCGCAGCACAATTGCCCTTGGGGAATGAATTCAAATAATAAAATAGAGATAGAGGAGAATGGTAATATTCACGGAAAATTGAAAGTGGTCATGAATGACACAGTTGTAAAAAGGTGTGAATTTTTCTTTTGTCAAAAGGGTCGAAAAACTTATCCCATGGAAATCGACTGCAGTGGGATGAGTTTAGATAAACTTCCAGTCCTATATTTTAACTTTTCTCCATTATGATAATATATTCTTGTGACTAAACAACTGTAATTTCTCATTAGACAATTTTTAGTTGACACTACTACTTACTTGTACCTAAAAATATAAAAAATTATAAATGTGATATTCCTTAATGTAATTCGAAACAAATGTACATGAATAAATAAATTTAAAAACATATATACTTATATATATATATATATATATATATATTAACTTAGTAATACAATATATTAACTTAATCAAATATATATTTGATGACAGTTAGTACATGTGATCCCATTAAATATAAAAAGTAATTGTTGCCTTGTCCAGATATTTTAAACGGTTTATAATGATTACAGAATGCAATAATTTTTTTAAAACTATTAAATATTAATTAATTTGAATTTAAATTTTTTGAAAAACTTTTAATATCTATAGTGTTATTTAGGGATTAATAATAGTTTCAACCGAAAAGATTAAATTGTATGTTAAACTATTTTTAGACATATATAGTAGGGCATCACATTCGTCAGTATGTACTATGTGAAAATATGAAATAAAAAATTAAGATTTCAAAAGGTGCTGAAAATTCCAAAATGATTACATCAGTAGATAAACGACTATAATAAATCAACACATAATCAATCTAAAATAAAATATATATATTTTTTTTTAATTTAGGAAAAAATAATTGAGATGAATTCACAAATAACTAAACTTTTCCATTTTAACGCTCTTAAACATAATATGGGTAGTTCTAGTAAAACAAATAATTAGCACATAAAATGCGATCAATTTATAAAACATAAAAATATTAAATTTGATAGTATTTTATTCTATTCTATTCTATTTTATAAAATTATTTGATTACATATAATAATGTAGATTATCCTATTTATAACTATTTTCGTAAAGCTTATCTATGTTTGTCACATATAATAATGTAGTTTATCCTATTTATAACAGACACAATTATTGAATTTCGTGATAGTTTTGTGAAAATGTACTTATATGACCAGCATGAAATAATTAAAACAGTATAGAACGAAACCGACATTGCAAGAGACTATCGAACATTATTTCTATATGAAGCGACATTTATAAATTATATTATTAAATTAAAATATTGAGAATTATTTTTAGAGTAGAATAAGCTAAATATGTCTAATGTGAAAAATATAACAAATATTACAATTGACCAAATGAAGGGGAAAAAACGAACACAATGATTCAATTGTATTTAGTCAATAAATTCTGAACACTAAAAATGAGATTAAATATGCCTATCGTGTAAGAATTAACTATATAATATGGTGAATCATTTCAATGATTGAAAAATGCACATGATTAGAAATTCAATTCAAATGAAGGAAATAGAAAGTTGTAAGTTCTAGCTGACAGAGGAAGTGAGAGACAGACAACCTTCTAATCAATTCTCATTCCACATAGTACATTAAACTTATTACATTACAGCATGCGTTAATATGATGTTATAATAATTATAAAAATGAACATTTAATTCACATTTTGATACATCCATTATTATAGCTATACAGAAGAGGTTACGTCAATGTGCTGACGGTTAATATTTCATAATACTTATATATTAATTATACTGCACAATTTTCAGCAATTTTAATATTCTAATTGTTTTTCCATTGTTATTTTCGTTCTGAATGTGTTAAACATGACATAGTTAAATAAAATTATATAATAACAATATAAACGAACTGGACTACATTTATCAGTTTAAACATGTTACCCGTCATAAATACACGGTTACGCATGTTTATGATATAAATAAGACAAAATACTTCATTTAAATTCAACTCTTTTCATATAGATGACTATTATCACTGTAGGCTTCGTTTATTATACTAACATAAAATGATTACAAAAACAATACAAAACAAATACAAAACGATCTTTCAAACTGATGACCATATCCACAATCTGCTAGCTAGCTGAACTTGAAGTCAAAACCCACAGAACACTACGTAATCAATGTCGGTTCAAGTTCTCCGCCCGCACTCTTCGTTTCAGCCTTAGTCTTCTCTCACATGGCGCAGCCAACTTCTAACTCCCATTTGGTCGCCCTCTTTCCTGTTTCGTTAGATTGTTCCCTTGACATCTTTGTATTTATCATTTTTTTATTATAATATATTTTTTATTATGGAAAGGTATCTTTGTATGTCATTTATCTCTTTATAATTTATTGTTAAATCAAAACTTCATGATATTAATCAATAAACACATTCCATTTAAACACAATCAACTCTTAAATACGAGTATTCAGGAGGAGACAAAGAATGTAAACACTTTTATTTATAGTTTATTAATGTCTAGTAAACATTGAGCCAATAAATACTTAGCATGTACATTAGTTTAAATAGTAAATACTGCCAGTAAATACATTAATGTACAGACCATAAAGGAACAATGTAAAGCAGGGTGCGACTAACATTTAAAGAAAGTAAACAAGTTCTTAAATGTATAACTAAAACATAAAACAATTTGTCAAGTGTACCGCAGTGGACATTAAACTTCTAACCAACGGCAATGCTACTTTAGTTTCTGGAGCATTCTATAATAGTTTCAAACAATCTCCTTGGTGGCGTCTCTGTAATTGGGTATATCCTAGTCATTTGCCTGTAGGATAGGATACTCAAAGAAAACAGGATGAATCCCTACCACCCTGTACTGCTTCATTAGCTTATTGATAATGATACCTACAGATGTGTTTAATTTGCAGAATGATTTGTTAATTCAGTACCATAATATATAAACACATTTAGTGACAGTACACATTTAAGCTCAATAATCATTTATTAACCCACACAATTGTGTGTATTGGTCAAATGAAAACCCAGCAGAAGTTATGCAACGAGAAGTTAATGCACCAGCAGTGTGAAGTTTGCATGCAGTTTGATTGGGCCACTGTTTTTTTATGGAACTGTTACTAATATGGAGCTAGATATCTTAGGCAGCTCCAAACTGAATTTGTGCCCACAATCGACATACTTGTTCCAGCTAAAAATGTTCGTTTTCTGCAGGGTGGTGCCCCTCCTCACTTTGCTATGGTTGTCAGACAGTATCTTGATGTCCCATTTTCTGGAAAATGGATTGGTCGTCATGGCACACTTGAATATTTCCCAATCTGTGCTAAGCATACCAGATTTTAAAGATAGAATTGTGCAGTGTTCACAATAAATACTTACTGATCTTTACAAAACAGTATACCAGTCAGTTCCTTCACAATGACTTGTATAGATCTGATTGAAGCCGATCGAGATCATTTTGAGCCCATCATGTATATACATATGGAGCAATATTATCAATGTTTATCATTGTTTTCTATTTGACTTTGAAAAACATATTGAGATTTGGGATTAAAAAAACGCGGAGATTTGTGTATACCTATAAGCGCGAATACGTCAATTGACGTAAATATATTTATTTTCAAATAACTATTATTTTTTAAACATTATTCAACAGCTACATTACAATGATATCCTAGATGTTATTATAAACCATTTGAGCTAAA
>JAUZND010001057.1:0-13729 GCA_034780555.1 Coelogynopora nodosa | reverse complement strand
ATATCGCTATTGCTCCTAAAAAGTTAATTTAGTCTAGGTATACATGAAAACACATTTATTTTGACTAAAATATATTTAGCAAAAGTAGATACATTTTAGAAAGTTACACAAGGAAATAGTAAAAAGATGTTATTTGTAATAATAGAATAAAGCTGAGCCACAGGTGTTTTTTTTTATTAAAAAAATATTGGGGGGCCACAGCCCCTCTGGTCCCCCTGTTGCTACGGGCCTGAGAATGCAGTCATGGAATCGAAAAATGACGAATTATAAAGGATATAAGTAATAAGTTCTCATTCGATAAATATTACATCAAATCATACCTTTGTTGGTGACCGCTAAAAGCGTATTTTGAATGTGTTAAATTTAACATCTGGTGGTCGCTGATATTTTAATATATGTAAGGTATTATTCAAATTAGGTAATGGAGAAACTGATTTAGAATTTCAAAATGTTAATTCAAAAATATAAATGTTTCAATAACTAACTTTATTGGAATGAGTGGAGAAAAACAATTATATTCAGAACCGATTAGACGTTAAGCGAAAAGTTAAATATTACAAAGAAATGCCACGATGAAATGGGTCATTTAGGATTGGAAAAGACACTTTCTCGAATAAGAGAAAGATTTTATTGGAAAGATATAAATATTGAAGTTGAGCATTGTTGTGAAAAGTGTGCCAGAAAAAAGGGACAGAGAGCAAAGAATATAGCCCCTATGATCACAAGAGAAAAAATACATCCTTTTCAAACGGTAGGATTAGATATCTTAGGACCATTACCAACCACCTTTATTAATTGTAGCATATCGGTATGCTTCACGGTTCATGCTTTATTGTGCTAAACGTAGGCAGTTTTGCTTATTATTATAATATTAGCATGGGTTATGTTTATGTTAATGTTTATGTTTACGTTGTTGTGTTTACTTTAATGTTTAGAGCAGAGAAATGTGTAGGATATGTTACCGTATAACCTTTTATCTAATTTGATTGACATATTATAACAAATTTTTAATTTTAACACATTTTATCAAGTAATCCTACACATATTATGAACAAACTATTGAGTGAAAATATTTTATTGCGTATTATGAATAAATAATAAAAATATTATCAAGTATTCATGTGCATGTATTTTTTTAATGCATCGGTACATTTAACCACGGCAATTTAAGACTAACTTATTAATTGTTAATATCCTTCAGTCCGTCCATCTATCAGTCCAACTAGAAGTATTCAAACAACGAGATATACTTATTTTATGGTATAAAATATTTAATGACATTTGGGAACACCAGTATATATATATATGTTAACAGATATAATAAAAATACATTCAAAGAATTCCGTAGCAATATCAATTTAGATTGTCAAACTATAGCAAGAACGGAAATGACATATTCCGTGCAATTATATGTTTGCTGCCTATATTGACTTCTTATAATAGGATACTGAAAAAAGTTCAGAGTGTCTTATCATGAGACTATGAACATTGTTTGTTTTATTTTATTTTATTTTAATAAAATTTGTTAATACTAGTATTTTGGAAGAGTTAAGTTAGACATTCAGGATCCGAATGTGTATTATAGTAACAATGATATAACACAAATTTAAAATAGGATTTACTTTTTAACGTATTATAGTTATCGTATTCTCATAATAATGCTTTTAACTTTTTCGGTATATTGCAGTGACATCAATCAAATATATATATATATATGTATACAACAAATTGTATCGTATCATTTCAAGTTCAAAATATTTTTTTATATAATAATTGTATAAGAAGATAATAAATTAACTTTTCTTTGATAATTTTCCATTTCATAATTATTCGTACATATCACATTGACTTACGCATATGTTTGTAATGTGTAATCTGGGCATACTTTGCAATATGGAAATGTTTGTAGCGTCTTGTCAACGACAGAAATTTGATAAGCAAAAAATTACTTTTATTTCGATTATGTTACTGCTATTTTAATTATTTAATGTCACAATTTAAAAAATGATGCATTGATAGATTAATTAGTTAGTGTTTAAAATAATTATAATTTAAACATAATAAATTAACAAACAATTATTTGTCAAATTGGCTATTGATCTCCTCATCTCGTCTGTGATCCGTATCAACTTATCAATTTAAATGTTATCATCTTAAATATCAGATTTATTAACAATATAAAAAATATCAACTATACAGTATAAAAAATATCAACAATATAAATAATATTAAACGCATAAATTTTTACATAAATATTTTTAATAAAAAAACTTTTGCATAAATATTTTTAAATTACATTAAATTATTTCTGAAGTTTTCATTTCTTTAGGAACACAATATAAATAATAAATAAAATCATATTGACATGTCAAAATTTAATTTAATTTCACTCTATTTCCAAACGATAAAACAGTGATAATATTAGACTTTATTATTAGGTACATCTAGCCAAACTAAAATAAATTAATCTTTTACTTTTTCGTTTTAGTGACGGTGTGATTGGGGAGGGTGGAGATTTAGACTCAATCATTTCAACACACTCATATAATAAAATATTAAAATAATAGTTTGTATACAAATCTATAAATTTAATACTTTGTCTAATTATGCGCATAAATGTTAAAGCATTTAAGAAAAACATATATAGGCCTACCTTGAAAATATACCTTTTTTATGGTAACAACATGCTTCGAACATTTATTTCAACTTTTTTGAAAAACATACAATATATATATAAGTTAGCTAAATACATAAATGACTTTAAAATAATAGTAAACACAGAATAGTCGGAATAAATCTTTCAAATTTAGTAAGAAAAAGCACAAGAATAATCATAAGAAATTGTTTAGTGCACGGTTAATTTTAGCATGTAAAAGCAAAGCCATAATTTAAAAAAGAATGTAAACAAAATGTAAGCAGAATGAAACATTTAATAATTACATTTCAAGTTCAATAATTACATCTATATGAGTCAACATACTGTAGAGCGGGTTAGTTACAACTAAACAGAGTTAGAAAAGCTAGAATTGCTTTAATTATACGCGCGCAGTTTCAGATCAACTATCCGTTGCATTTATGTGTGTTTACGTGACTTTTCTGATTATTGTAGCATTAGCAATATTAAGCGTAAATGTCAACTGCCTCGGTTGAATATGTTCCGACTCACATACCTAACCGTAAGGAGGTGCGGACGAGTTGAAGCATAACTTAGATTCTTTTTTTTCCATAAATATCGATTGGATAAATTATTATGATCGAGTAGAAAGTATATTTAATTGAAATTGACAATACGATTACTTTAAAATTCAAAGGCAAAAGTTCAATTTAGGGAAGAAGATCGTTGAAAATTAGGGTTCTAGGAATGAAAAAATTTACAGTCATTAAATGTATTGCTTATTGCTTTAAATGGACACATTTTAAAAGTTTAAATTTTATTAAAATTAATCTGGATTTGTTTTACAATTTTGTGTCATTATTAAAATGTCAATTTACATTAAATTTAATAATATTTACTATACGCCATTAGTTGATACTTGTCCTTTAACTTTTCTTAAAATTTGAGAAACTTTAATACATTTATAAATACAACATACGTAGCATGGAATACAAAACGCAGCCACTTCACTGACCACACTCAATTCCCCATAGTCACTTGATTTGCACGCGATCTGGGGCTTGTTTCATAGCACTTTCGCAAACCCATTATTTGGAATGGAATACATAAAGTTTTAATATAAATAATCATCACAAATTGTTATTTGTAAAACACAATAAACCGATAAAAAATAAAAAATAAAAAGCAGTACAGAAAAGTTCCAGAAATTTGGTTTTCTATACTTTATTACACGCATAGATATAATAAAAATAAAAATAAATTGTAGTGGCTTTCTAAGTATGATGATGAATTATTTTGTTAATTTATAATAATAAATAACATTATGTAAATATAAATATTGAATAAATTACATTTTTTATTCATGTTTAATTAACTAAATAATTTTAAATAAATAAATAAATAATTAATACTAAATATCAATGCATGAAATACATAATTTAAATTAAACAAATTGTCAAAAATTGAAAAATTATAATTCTTGTTGCCTTAAATTGAGCGAAATGTATAGGAAATTCGATAAGTCGGAGGCTAGCGCAACTTTTATGTTGTAAAACCTGGGTTTGCGATGAGAATTTAGTGAATTGCAACTGCAAAAAGTTTATGAAACCAAATGCATATAAATATCAAAATCCGATGCGTATAAGCTTTATTAAACAATTTGCGAACGAGTATACACTAAGATTTTAATTTTCTTTTGCGATGCGTTAGATCTACGAAACACTTTTCGATGATATACGTTGCCGTTTTGCGTTTGTTATACAATAGCTTGATGAAACTGACCCCTGTAAATTCTATTCCATATACAAGTAACTTAATTATTATAATACGATTTACTTAAATAATGCAGAAAGAACAGAAAACAACCAGATCGACTTAAACAAATGTAGACAGATCAACACATATTACAAGTTTCCCCATTTGTTTTAATTAAAATAAACTTATTTATTTTAAATTTGTTCTGTTTTTATGCTTAAAAATTTCGGTTGATTGTTATACTTATTTACTATTTTTGCTTTTCGAAAATAGAAATAAGCATATGTCACATAAGAAGGTACAGTTTTCACTTTTTGATATCTCTGTGAAGCATGCCTTACTTTTCAAATAATAAATAAATATCATTTTGATGTTTTAAAAAATAATTAAATTTTTAAAGTATAGTACTTCCAAATACATAGATACCAAATAAAATTTTAAAAAATAATTTTAATTACAATTATGCTATTATTATTGTAATTTTACATTAAAAAATTAGAAATGTTTTTTAAATTACGTATTAAAATATTTATCATAGGATAATAGATAATACATTTTTAATAATAGATAATAACGTAGTTATTTAGATTCCGTAAATTCAATGTTGTCGTACTTGATAATATATTATAGGAACACGTGAGAATATATAAGAATACATGAGAACACGTGAGAATATATAAGAATACATGAGAACACGTAAGAATATATAAGAATATGTGAAAACACATGATAATATATATGGATACATGAGAACACGTGAGAATATATAAGAATATGTGAAAACACATGATAATATATATGGATACATGAGAACATGTGAGAATATATAATAATACATGAGAACACGTGAGAATATATAAGAATACATGAGAACACGTGAGAATATATAAGAATACGTGAAAACACATGATAATATATGTGGATACATGAGGACACATGATAATATATAAAAACGCTAGAGGGCACACGAGAACATATAAGAATACTTGAGAACACATGAGAAATACAACACATATACATAAACTAACCATACTAAACTGCCATATAGTTTCCATTTTGAAAATCATGCTTTCCTTTTCTATAGTTTACTCAAGATTAGTATGTGTGTATTCATCTGAACACAATATTTTAAACAATTTTAAATGCTATTTACATATTATGTATAGTCACATAGAAATTATATTTCAATGTTAATTTCCAACAAAAATTATAATATTAATTGAACTTTTCATTAAATGCATCATTTTGCCATTTTTGATAAACAAGAAAAATTTGTAATTTCTGTTTATACGCATAACCCACAGTATTTCAAAATATATTACAAGTGACTTTGTAACTTAAGTCTATTACGCAATTACTAATAATTCATTACGTAATAGGCGTATTATTTATGTTTACATATATTCGCTTACACACGGCAATCGTATAATAATATACTATAGTTGAATTGGCAAAATATGGCTTGTTTAAAAATTGTGAAAAGTCTAGTTGTTGTAGTCTAACCACCAAATACAAAAGCTTTTTACTCATCTTGAATCTTTTACATGTTGTTCAATACTGCTTAACTTATTATATAAACATTATAATAGATCATAATTTATACAATCAACTTGTAATTCACTAGAAAATTCCTGCCACATAGGACAGATAAAAGTTTTTCTTTAGCTAAGGTCAAGCTAATTGGATCATAAAATGAGACCATCATAAAAGAGATTGTACAAGGGGGATCCCCCGGGAGTAATAAAGTGTATTTATTAAAAATCATTATATAACTTCTACTCTCCATCTAGACAGGGTTGATATGATAAGATGGCAAGTCAAACTTGAGCAATTTCAAATATATAGTCTTGCTCCACATACAAATAACATATTAATCAAACATATTGTACATAATATGCTGTTAGTTGCAATTAGATTAAAACAAATAAAACTTTGCAACTTACTATTATAATTAAATTAACAAAAATGGAATAACAAGAAAATGAGGGAAACGTGGCAAACGTTACTTTTAGGTTTAATTAGAATATAATATAATACTTGAACATTTATTCTATCTTTGTGATAATCACCATGGTTCGAAACATATCTGGTACAGGATGTTAATTAAAGAAGGCTCACTCATTTAATTTTAACGACAATGTATTTAGATTAGTTCCGTTGTATTGAAAACCAACCATTTCTTACCATAGTTTTCGGAAGAAAATATAATTCTCTAAATTTATCTAAACATGGCACATTGAAAGTTTCATTACAATTTTTTTTTAATATTCTAAATACTATATTGTATATCAATTATTTGTATTAATAAATCAAATATTTATTAAAAAGTTTAAAAAAACGAATATTGCCATTTTTATATATTATTACATTTATTATTGTTTGGTGCATGTATATTGTATGGAGCAACACTTTATAAGGAAATAATTAACCTTTTCTACAAGTACATATTCCTTAATATCGGGCATAGGGCCTACTAACATATTAGCCTATTTATTAATTTGGACGAAAATACACGTCAGATTTTAATAGTTAAGATTCAGTATATACATTAGTTACAAACAATACACAGACAGCACTTAAATAGTAAAAGTTATCATTAAAACAAATGTATGTGAACATTGATTCAACCTACCTGCGAGAAGATAGATTCTACTTTCTTGAGAAGCGGTGTGATTATATCTCAGATGATCTCAGAGAGAATCAAAACGAGGTTAACTCGAGGGGATAATTGATTATGAGGACAGCAGATTCAACTGCCTCAGACGGTGCATAAATACAGAGTGAAGACAGGTTTTCAATAGGTATCATAATATACGTTGACTGCGCGCAGGCAAACAAGTTCTATATCTTTCACGGATTAAATAAAAGTTTTCTTAACATTCTGTCATCAGACTTTTGTCAGGATTTCATTGGGCGATACATGAAGTTGTACATTATTATTTCTGTTTTGGCGACACGACGATTTTGGCCAAATATCTCGCTTACAATTCGAGAAATATTGCGAAATTCAATAAAAAGTCTTTTATAGAAGCATAAAACGGAGTTGAATGTTAGATAATTAAATACGTTTTTTGTCTACTTGCAAAACGAGTAGCAGTATCGAAAATTGAAATTGTATTTTATTACTTTTTATAATTAATTTAACCGTAACATTTGTTCCTGTAACTGTTATTATCTTACTCATGGGTTCAGATTTGTGTCTGATAGAATATATATACGATTTATATTTCGTATCAACTTTTTATTGATTCTATTGATCCTAATGATATTTTAACGATATTTTATCGATTCTTTAGTTAATAAAAAATCATTTTGGAACTGTACTTATAATTCAATTTGTGAAATTGAATAAATCACCAAGATATATATTTTTTAATTATTAAGATAGTATAAGCTATCGTAGTCTGAAGGGGTTCCATTGTGGACGCGAAAGCCACTGAGCTATATAACTGGCGCATTTAAGTGTAGGCCGCTACTTAATTATGTATGCTGTTATTTTGTTATTATTTTTCTTGTAAGTTGGAATCCTTGCTTTTGTTCAGAAGTCCCGTACAATTTGACCAAAACATTGGCTAACCTCTAAATAATTACATAAATTGACATTAGACTTTTTCTAATACAGAATTGTATGGGTAACAATTGTCAATTCATATCTACGTTGGGGAAAAAAAATTATTAAACATAATGTGTATTTATTATAAAATTACAAATTTGAGGCCGATTTTTGTAGAACATTTTTTGCAAGATCTTCCTATTGGCATATTACAATAATTTTTTGTAAATATTTTCTAGTACACGAACGACCAGGATGCGACGATCTATTACAGCAATCATTCACGTCAAATTACAATTTGGTCTAGCAGTCGCAACTGACAATCAATTGGCATCAAAGTTGAGACTCATCAATCAAGACTGTAAGGTATGACGAGGTGAGCTTTGTGCTTGTGTTTTTATATAATTGGCGAAATTAGAAGAAGAGCTGCAATGGCAAGAAACACAATGACCGGGTTAAGATCTATTTGCAACGACACGAACATCAGTAAATGCCTAAAGAAAAGACTAGTCTGTGCATTAGTCCATCCCATTTACACTTATGGGTGTGAACCATGGACTTTAAACAAAAAAATACTGGAAAATGATTGACACATTCGAGTTATGGTGCTGGCAGAGAATGCTACATGTTAGCTGGACGCAACACATGACCAACAGAAATGTATTGAAAGAGATTGGACCAATAACACCGCTCTGCTCTACCATTATTAAACAACAACCGTCCTAGTTCGGTCATATCTCCAGAACGAAAGGCACAATAGAGAAAAGAATAATGACAGGGAAGAGAGAAGGAACGAGGAGAAGAGGTAGACAAAATAGGAATTCGATAGACTGCATTCGCAGAAATACTGGACAAAATCTGGGGAACCTTATATTACCAATATTAACTTATATTAACTTATTTTACCCCTATAGCTAACTATTTTGTAACTATGCTATCTTACCTATACCATCAACTTACCTGCTACTGATATGAGAGCATTACATTAACTTTTGCCATTTGTTAGTGAAAAGCGTAGCTCCAATCTTGATAGTAACATATATACTCAACCATTGCATGTAAAGGCTTTCGAGATTGTTTTGTATATCTTGTATATATTGTATATCTTGTATATATCTTGTATATATCTTGTATATATCTTGTATATATCTTGTATATATCTTGTATATATCTTGTAGGCTTTCTTTCCATCAGTTGCTGAGTATCCTAAGATCTATTGGCTATCCAATTAACTTTGAAACTGTGTATGAACCCTTGACTGTTTATCATACACATATAAGAAAGGCTTGCTCATGCTATCCGTGGTCAGTTATTTTATCATTACCTTCCGCAGTTGGTTGAGATTCTCGAGTAACCCTATTCTTTATTGTAACTTGTCCAATGGTTTGTAAAAAAGAGTACTTGAGTTAATATCGAAGTCATGCAGATGCGCTTTTTGCCTAAACTACACAATGTACGTTGACAGGATGCAGCAGGACATAAGATCAGAAAGAGAAAATTATTGGTTGTCACTAGAACAAACTTGTTTGCCGAAACAGGGTAGGGCCTACAACAACTATGCCAATACCTAACGGCTCTACATACTGTCCATTTCAAATTTTAAGAGAGACCATCCTGAGATTTTTGAGCAAGTCATTGCTGAAAAGCTTACACTATAGTGAGGCGCACGAAAACGACCTGATCTGGTATAATTAGACGTATCTCTCTAGTCTATAGAGACGGAAATGTGTTAAATTTATGGACAAAAACGATGTATCGTTATGCAGAAGTGAGTGATGTCATGGAAGAGCTAACTTCAGTAGACAAGTCACATGATAATCATAAATAATTTGAATTTGCAGCTACATCCAAGGCTAAAGTCTTTGCAATAACGACAATTTTGTCAGTAGTAAACTTTTTGGTGAATTGGTATGATATAGCGTAAATTAATGAGATTCATGTGAAGTAGTGCAAATACTGCGAGATACCTAAACTACCGGGCAATTTATTTTCGTCAAAAAAACCTCGCCAATCTTCCCACTCAAGTGACTCAACGATAGCCTAGTTTGTCCAAAGTTGAGCAATCGTGCGTTCACCAGGTCTTTTTGATACTGCCAAAATTGGAGTCGACAGTGCACATTGTATATGTCCAGTCAACATGAAACCCAATTGTATTTCTCAGAGCATATCTGATTAATGTAAATGATGTATGAGGAACCAGATGACAAATCGGTTTTTATTTTGACCCGTACATTTGTCCATCTGTATCCTGAAAGTTTCCTGAAAGCTACATTTGGACAAAACCTGCTTCAAATAAGTAAGAATTATAGTTGCACTGTGGCATCGCCATTATCCACGCCATGAGTTCACATTTCTGGAATGATAAAGGTAAATTGCTCTTTCGTATACTCGTTGTACATGCCCAAAATATTAACAAGCAATTGCAAATGCAGGTAATGCAAAGCTAGCAATTGAAACTGGATAGATTTATATGTTCATCAAATTATCTCACAATGTCATCAATTAGGTCAGTTGCATTATCGGAAGCTATCAGACGATATTTGACAGTGACACATTCGATCTAAAGCTTTCACATTCACTAAAAATATCTGCTCGTGGTATGGATGTGGACGATATGGGGTCGGTATTGTTTCCATATTTCCAAAAATGAGGATTGGGATATTTGTTGTCATAGGTACTCAACAACATATACGCGAAACCTTGGTCTTTTTTAAGTTAGAGTGTAAAAATGTGAAAAAACCTTTTCGTTGGAAGTAATGCGAATTCCATGCCGTGAAGCCATTGTTCCTACATAGTTCACAATATAGGTTACGTCGTCAACTGTTATTCTACTTTCACTATTTTTGGTATATTTTACAATATTGCTATGCTCCTATAGGGCCAATCTATGTTTCGAATATATAATGAGTAGAAAGCTTATCAAAAATATCTTCATCTGAAGACGGCAAAACGCCAAACTTCCCGGCACATCACTCTGAACACCATAACCTTTAATGCGTTTCATAGATTCTCCTTTTTTCGTTGGTTGCGTTTTATAAATGTGAGGCATTGATAAAACGGCAATTGATCTGTCATTTAAGCTTAGCGAGCGCATTTTCAGTCGTTGCTTTTCGATCGAGCCACGCGATTGCATTTGGAATGGTTGCGAAGTCTCCCATCTACTGTAGCTTCTGGTGACATTGGATGTGGTCGCACTTCATCTACTATGTCTTTAAATAATAGGTCCAGAGTATCAGGATTGTCTGAAAAAGTATATTTAACTCAGTAAGTTAAAATATATATTAAAATTATAATACGTTAGAAAATTTTAAAAAATTAACTTTTGAAAATCGTTTAAACAACATACAACATGTCATTTATAGGGGTAGGTTATGTACCAATGCTTTATGAGAAGTTTTAAAATTTTCATTTTAAAATTTAACATCTAGTAATACACTTTTTGGTAAATGAAAATTAACATACATATACATTTTTTGAAAACACAGGCTTAGAAAAATCATCAAACGTGAGTTTCCGCTGTTAATTTTTCATTCCCCAACTACATTTTTTTTGTAAAAACACGCATATTTAACCAATCAGTAGATTAAGCAAAATCACTCACAATTAATTAAACTTATATATCCTACTATGAGAATATATAAACAAAACAAACATTAAAAAAAATTAAATTCAAACTTAAAATATGCATCTCCTGTAAATTAAAAAAATAACTCTAGGCTCGTTGTTCTCAAAAATAGCAGATCCAATTTGCTGTCCTTCAATGACGTCACACTCGAAATGGTAAGTGAGGTTTGCATAATCGGGACGATGTTAATTGTAATTAATTAAAAGGGAGCGATCGAGGGTAATATATACGATGCAGTTATCGATAACCTCAAATGTTTATTTATTTTCAAATTTATATACTGATGAGTATATTAGCATGCAAATTAATAAACTTATACAATACAATTTTTTTTAGAAATATAGCTTTAGCATTTATTATATTTTGAAACATTATAGGAATAATGTATAGTAACATTTTGCAATTTGTATTCAGTTATATATATTATTAACATGATATTAACTAAATTTAATCCATAATTTTTTATATTTTGAATATGATTTTGAAACAGTAGATTTTTTGGTACATAGTGGAAGGGGTGTTCCGAAAACGTAACGTTATTGTTAGTGGAGTTTATAGTTGTAGCGTGATAATATGAGTTAAGTGGTTTATGGGAGGTGTGACAAAATTATTTGCGTATTTATTTTAAGACAACACAATCTTTCGAAACTGTGCAATTCGATTTTATCAAGATCTCTATGAAGTACACATTTTAGGACCCATACGAAAAATTAGATATACAATTGCTAGAAGTAGTTAGGGAATATAATTCTAGATATTTTTATCCATCATGTCAAACATCTGTTAAAAATAGTATATTTAATTGTTTACGTTGAATTTCATTTTAATTTATTTTATGTATTATGTTATATTAAATATTATTACATTTTGAAAAAGTATAAAGACTATTACTATATTAATACCGCTTATCATTTGTTAAAATATTTTCTTTGTGGTTTAATTATATTAAGATTACTTATATATCTATAACAAAGTATGATTCATTATCTTTTTGTTTTACTATGCTAATGAATGTTTTCTTATAAAATACGAAAATATTTTTTGTTATAATTTTTTTTCTTTATTTATAGTAAATAATATTTCTATGGTATATATTATCGTTTAATACAATTTTATTTATAATGTTAGTAAATATACTTAAATATTTAATGATTACTTTTCATAATTATATTTTTACCATGATGATTAACTCAATGACTTAAAATAACGAAAATATATTTTAGTTCAGCTAAATTGTCATTGAAACTGTGTCTGTGACTGCACTAGTTTTTGAGACTGGTCGTATGGTTTTAAAAAAAGCAACTATTATAAACATAACTAATGTAAATAACGGAGATTCAACCATGTCCATAATAATAATAATATTTAAGTGAATTACATATGTTTATAGAATATATAATATAAGTCTTTAATATATGGATGGACAATATATTATAAAGATTTAGCATTTTGTTAGAGTAATTGTTTTTTATACCCAATTCTTTAAAAATATGTAAGATTTACACAATAATAAGTATTGATGTTCTCAATCACATGACATGTCACCATGCCCATGGAATGCAGAAAATAATTTCACATTGTCATTGGCATTACTAATAGTAATACTGTAATGTCAGGGCCATAGGAAGCAAATCCATATTGGTCCAGCAACTCTGCCTAGGCCTATAGGGGCACTCTTTTCATAGTCTAACACATCTTGTCAAAAAAAAAAAACTATTATTGTATAACAGAAACAAGGCTATATTTTTATATTTTTTTACAGAATGTATTAAATATATGGCTTATAAATTGTATATACATGTATATTTATGTGCAATAATATGAAAATGGATACAATTGCCATAAAAAAATGAAAAAATGAAATTTCAAATATATAAATATTATTAGAACTTTATAACCTATAGTTAAGGGTTAATTAATAATAAAACACTGAATTATATCTCTAGTTACTTAATTTCAGAATGTGAAATAACTATAATATATAATATGTACAAGTTGACACACATATATATATAATTATGCATGTACAAAGTAATTTGCTATTGTGTTTAAGTTTATAATGTATGTTCTCTAAGTCTTCTTTGTATATATTGAGTATCATTGTATGGTTCAGTCTCTCTTGCCCCATGCTGCTCCGAAGATATGTTTTGAGCCGCCTCATTGTTGAGAAGCTCCTCTCGCT
>JAUZND010001056.1:0-13730 GCA_034780555.1 Coelogynopora nodosa | reverse complement strand
TATTATATTATATTATATAATATATCATTATATTATATTATATTACATTATATTATACCATATTATACCATATTATATTATATTATGTTATATTATAGTATATAATGTTATAAAATATGCTGATCAAATTCAGTCAATGATCGATGCAGGAAGATAATAATGGTGAGCAGTTTCCTTCTAGACTCAGGCAGAATAATATTATACAAATGAAAGAAATAAGCCTTATCAATCAAATTAAAATCATACCATTTTTTCACGTTTTTATATAATATTGCAATCTTCAAAAGCATGATCAAATATAAAGAAGCTAGTTGTACAATAGTATGTGGATGTGATAGATAATATGTTCATTTAGTGTATTGTGCGGTAGACCGATAGACAATTGAATAAATAAAGAAAATATTTGAAAAATTGGAAATTGGTTACTATTGTTAAATGCTAATAAGAAAACATTTGAAAACTTGGAAATTGTTAAATGTAGATAATGAAAAATGAGCATATTGACATTTGACGACCACCTCATTAAGATTTTTCAAAATATGTAACACACATGTATCTTTTTATTATAAACTTGCAACACTTTTTAAATGAAATAATTTTTAAAAATTAACCACATACATATGTATAACCACGTGTGCATCCGACCATTAATAATTTATCTTATCAATTACACTATTGATGTACAAAATATGTATCAATTAAATGTGTTCTTTACTGACTATTGCTAAACATTTGACTGCTTTTTTACATAACAACCACCCTTCTAACCAATCTCGATTTTACCGTCATAAATGTTCAAAGTTCAAGAGTATGGTTTTACCAACCTTAACGAAGAATATGGCGACAGAGATCAATAATGCTTGTGGACCCACACCCGAAGCTCGGAAACTTTGCTGCCCCTCTGGACCGGCAGAAACTTGGACAGATGTCAAACAAGAGTCTATTCTACTGGCAAACAGTTTTCCAAAGAGTGAGAAAAAGGGGGACCTTCTTGTCGCTTTGTTTGTTAACACAAACAACATTTCTCCTCAACCTTGCAATATTGCAAGTGAGCATATTTATATTTTTTGTTTTAATGGATATGCATAGTTTCTTTTAAAAGTAATATTTTTAAAAATTGTTAATTTTGTTGAACAATTCTTTTAATAAAATGTACAATATGTCATTTATTGCTTTGTTCGTTGAAATACATTTTTAAATTTAAAAAAATTTAAACTTGTTAAAAATAATCAATCAATGTATGTGCTTCACCATTAACTAAAATATTATTAAAGTTTGTGCTTTATATGTATAACATATAAATAATGTATATAATAAAAGGTAATAGTCACCACTACAATAATTAAGTATTTAAAAAAATACAAATTTTAAATTTATAAAAAACTAGTATTTCAGAAAAATTTATAAATTATATATATATATTATTATATAATATATATATATAAAGTTACTAGAGTGTATAATTTCAATCCATTGACTATTCGAATGTTCATCTAAAAACACTAGAGCAGTTCAATTATAGGTGTAACGCTCCATCTTGCTGAAAAAGTATCGTTCGTTGAATTGGTCAGTCAAGAAATTAAAGGTCACTACATCATAATCAGAGAAAGTATGATCAGGTACCTTAAGGCGGTATAGGATTTGGTTTTATTACTGTTTTGAATCAATCCCCCTGTATGTTTCATATTAAATTTGCGTTATGTACGAATTAATGTTACATTGTTTTTTAATAAAAAATGTAGTATACTACAGTTGATAGTTCGTTGTATGCAGGCATTAGTGTGCAGTTTTAGGTTGAGATTCATGTTAAATTTACATTCAATTTTCATTTTGTATCTCGCTTAATTTTAATTAGATTCTTATAAGATTCTAAAATCTTGATCGTACATTATTTCATTTTTAACCTTTTTAACTTTATTCCTTAAAGATTTTCCTGCTTCGGAAATTTTTTTGAGTATTGCAAGAAATTCTCTAAACAGAACGCTAATGGATCTGAGTATGACTTATTTACGACTCAGTTATGGAGAGATCCCCTATGACATTGAGGACATCACGGTCACTGGCATTCCGGGTTGGACAATATTTCTAATTGTTCTCATGGTATTAATACTGGCAGTGGGAATAATTATTGTGGTTATCACGCTATTTCCAAAGAAGTAGGAATATTTCTTATTTATTTTTATTATAGAATGTGTGGTATTATTTTCCCTATGAACATATATTAATGTTGAGATTTCTAATATCTCAGTATGCTTTTTTAGAGATTTAGATTTTTTTCGAAATATATTTTGCTTAAATATCATTATCTATATATACTTTTTAAGACAATATAAGTCGGGTCGTTGTTATAATTATCAATATTATTATCATATTTGTGATATTAGGTAATAAATTAAACAAATTAATTGGATTTTTTATTACAAATTTTTTGTAAACTTGTTGTATTTTTTATTAAATCTTAAATTTATTCTATTGAAATTATAAAAATTATCATTGGATTTTTTAGTTAAATATGATATCAATAATTTTACACTCGGCGCATCTTTTAAATAGATGTCTTACAGATTGCTACTAGTTTTTTATCGAAATAATTATGTGTACATACATGTATATAGTTAATAATGCGAAAAAACCAAAATAACTTTCTGTCCATTTATAGATTTACATATTTTATTATTGTAAACAATTCAACTTTTGGTATGTTTTTGTGTTTAATAATGTATATGTAAGTCTATATATTTTTTTTAATTACAGATTTCCAACGTTATCAAGCAAAATAGACATATTTATCAAAAAATGAATAATGAAGGCTCAACTACATCATCAAATAAAATGAATAACATTAAAAAATAATTCCACGGAACAATTTATTTTTGGGGGACATTTCCTCTTACTAAGTATCATCATAATTTCACAAACAAAATTTATTTATGTATTATACTTACTTTGATAATTATATGATTTTACAATTAGATTTCATCATGAAATATTATTGAACGAACTATTCTATTACATCGGTTGTCAAAGTATATCGGTTATATTCAGTTGTCAAAGATTCCAAAAGTGTTTCGATTAAAACAATATTTTTGTATACCTACTAATTCACAATTGACAAGGATTACAAAACGTTTTGTTTTATTTAATTTTAATTCTAATACACACTTAATGTTGTATTCATTTCTCCAAATTTCTCAAACCAGATATGTCTAAACTATCTCATCAAATATCGAATTCCTTAAAAATACATATCTGGATATGGGGCATATATTGTATATATTATGTAATATAACGCTACATTTGGTAAAATATTTGATAACTATATAGGTTAATTTAAAATATTATTTTGAAAGTTTTAAAGTAATGAATCAATTTAATATGATGTATTCATAATGAGACTTGAATAACTGTAGTAAGAGATATTGGTTTTTTTACATGCTCTCATCAGTTTAGTTAGACACTTTTTATTTTATTAATCAACATTTTCCTATCTGAAAGAATAATTAAGTATCATACTCAGCAATAATTACTAATTTTTTGTTGTATTTATAATTTAAATTATAAATAATATCATTAATACTAAATTTAAACGATTTCTATAGACTAGTGTGATTGGTACACTTAGCCTTTAGGGAATTACGTTGAGATTAATTACCATATATTTTGTATCGGTAAATATATTGTACTATCTTATCTTCTATCTGTTGGATTAATTTTTACTGTTATTTTACTGTGACATTTTATAATAAAATCATTTTGTGTTCGTCATATAATTTGTACTCAATAATAACATATATAAATAGTTTTAGAAGTCAGACATTAAAGAATTATTCATTGTCATTCAGCAAATCGAAAGTTTAATTTGCAATGAATTATTTTGTTGTTGTTTTTCCTTTTTTTGCGTTATCAAATTAGTCCAATTTATATCTTGATATGCTTGTTGTTGTAAATAACTTTCATATATTTCCTTTATTTTCCAATATTCATGTCTCTAGATTTCGTTTAATTGACTATTTAACTAAATTTAACACCTTTTATCCTTTAATATTGATTGAATTATAATTTGCTTAACTAAATGTTGTACAAGTATTATTTAGAATATATAATTTCATTTCGCTGTATAACACAGTAGTGAATGATATGAATAGAAATTTCACAATATGATATTTTTTTGTACATTTATTGCAATATAATAAAGTTAGACGTACTTTACTACTTTAAGCGATGGTTGAAGGCTAATATGATACCAAATGAGAAAGAATAACTCATCTAAGCTGTTGTTATAGTGCGCCCCCTTTTTACCGAGTGTTCCAGAGATGATTCGAAAAAAAAATCACTTATTTCTAGGCTTAATGTTACTTTATGATCAAACAAATTCCTGTTTGGAAATCTCAAATTATGTTGTTATTATGAAAAAGTTGATCATTATAATTGCGTATTAGTTAATATTTTAAAACGTCGTGATACGTATATATATATATATATATATATAATGTACACGCTATTTATTATGTAACACATCTTTGTTGTAATTGTCAAGTAACTATTATTCTATGTAGAAAGTCTGAGTGGTTTTATTAAGAATATCTAATTGTTTTACTTAAAAGTTTTATCTTATTTATGTATTTAAATGTTGTTTGTTTTTTTAATGTATAATATTAAATATAATGAATAAAAATAATTTATTTTCATCAGTTTAGTAAATATATTTTTAATATATTTATGTAAAGGAATTTCTTTTTAATAAATTAATTCATTACAGAATATAGAATGTAACTTTTAACGTAACGATATATAAAGTGAGTTAAAAGTTAGGTTCAATATTTTCGTATGAACTAATTTATTTTTGACATAAATGTTTGCCGTTAACGACTTAATATTCGTGTGAGAGTTCAAACAGCTGTTAAATATTTTTCTGATCAATTTAGAAATGAATATCGCTAACAAATGTCTCCATTTAATATTTTGGAACAAAGCTGATATTTTGATTGTAATACATTTTAATCAGATCATACTTGACGCTTTTAGATAAAACTGGTCATTTAAAACAAATGACATACGATAATATGTTTGCCTTATTAGTGCCGGTTTTCTTTATTTAATTCTAGAGAATAATGCAGTATGGCAGTGATCTTTAACTTTAGAATTAAACTTTAGATTATGTGAATAAAATTAAATTCAAAGCACAATTACTCGGCGTGTAAACGCAAAGGCAAACTTTAAATATTTAATATTATTATATTAATTAACGTTTATGTTAACGTTTAGTTAATATCAATTAATTAAGAATTGGTTGCGGTCGTCCCATGTTTTTTTCGTTCCGTTGCCCTAAATTTCAATTTTATACATAAATATAAAAAAATAACGAATTTTTTCATATTTTTAAACGTAAAGAAAGACATAGTTTATTATGTATAATAAATTATTAAGTGTGACCGGCCATTTTTGCAAAACAAAAAGACACTTATTAATTTTTTTAATAAATATATGTACTATATTTAACAATGAGTTGAAAATCAAAACTAAATTACAGACATTATATAATATGATAACGAAGTTAATATCACCAAAAAATACTATATTACTAATGCGTATCTTTAAGGATCATACAACTCTAAATATAAATATGACCATAAATAGTTCTATATTACTTTTTATCGGTAAGTAGTACATACAAATAATTTTTAAAAAATAAATCAAACTTCATACAGCTACTCAAAGATACAAACGTCATACTTTTAAATTAGTGTTTGTTATTTTGATGGTATTTAATTATTAAACCTGGAATTTCCGGCACGGAGAAGAAATACTGATACCATTATCCAACATAAGTAGATACAATCAACCGTGAAGGAATTGTGAGTTGAATCCTCCGAACAGATGCCGACGACCGTTGATAACATTTTCGCGAAGATCAGGATTACTCTCTG
Source organism: Coelogynopora nodosa (assembly GCA_034780555.1). Classification (NCBI taxonomy): domain Eukaryota; kingdom Metazoa; phylum Platyhelminthes; order Proseriata; family Coelogynoporidae; genus Coelogynopora; species Coelogynopora nodosa. Next base: position 7,803 of record JAUZND010001056.1, on the reverse strand, counting down.
GGAATTCGTAGTAGAATTGCCGGCGAATAGCGGTCTTGTCAAAATCTTTTTGCATGTTTCCTAGTTTGGTGACAGGCCTAGGGAGACCTGACAGTGTTAAAAATAAAACTATTGATTAATAAAACAGGATAATTTAATTTATATTATTTCTTATACAAATTTTATACTAATTTCGAACTTAACCTTTCACAGTCATTGTGATTTTCTATACATGTTTATGGCCCCCTCCCCTAAAAATCATTCGTTCCATGGACCGATTTTGCTAACATTTGGTACACGTGTACATTGTCTCCTAAAAAATATTGTGACATTTAAAAATAATAATAAAAATGTTGATGGTGATGTCATAATTTACCAATTTTAAAAGTAAATCAAAAATAAATAATAGAAAATACATTAACGTTAACTTTGCAGGAAATGTTGTTTATAACTCAAACAGACAATAAGATTTGGGAAAAAATTATTCTGTTATTAGTTATAGCTAGGCATTTTGATGACATTATAATGATGACACTTAGAAAAGAAAATGACTTGACATCAAATTACATTTTGATACAGATAATAATGAGTTATTACATATCTTTATGTTTTGGACAAATTTTAGTAACTTTTATGTAAAAAATGCTATTTTAGTAGCCCATATGATCTGGCTAGATCATAGACCCAATAGAGATTAGTCTAAATCACATAAAAATATAGATATTGTATCTCTGATAATCTAACTTCCTGAAACGAAACAGATTTTATTTTCTATATGTCATTTTAGAGCTATGTAAAAAATGACAGATCTTTCTAATATAAATAGACCCTTTGTTTTCATGTGTATATGTACACAAATTATTTCATATAATATGCTTCTTTTCACTCCTTTTGGCGTACTATTCCACAACTATCAAATGCATAGATTGAAACAAAATCAATAAATAAATATCTATGATTTTTTACTTTTTAAAAACATAATTTAATAAATAATAATCCTAATTTATTTATATATGACGATTACAAAATAATTAAAATCAAAATTTTTACAGCATATAACGTTTAGGGTTTATAAATATTTTTTAATTCCAAATATATAAATTGTTCTATTGTTACAGCGTATACGTCAACGTGAATAAATAATAATATAATTTAATTTAATAATAATAGTTTAAATAAGATAGGTTGGTGACATTCTAGAATTACAAATTATCTAATTTGGTTGAATTAATATAATAAAATGAAATTTCAAAACTTGACAAATATATATGATTTAAACTGTATTTAAACAAAATGATATTACATAAAACTATATAAACAATTACTTTTACAATTTAAAGTGTTCCCTAGAACAATAATTGTACTTCATTGAAATAGAGTTTTTGAATGACGCAATGGCAATTTTGATATCTTAAATTAGAGGTAAATATATTATGTTCTACATAATACGATTTAGAGTAACCGCATTTCCAACACATCACGAAAGTGTGGATATAGAAGCTATGCAGTTGATAAAAGCAGCTGAATTCATTCGCTCGCTTAACTCAAAAAAACAATTTCGTGTCGTACAGAGAGGGACTTTATTTCTTGTTTGTTGCTTGTTTTTTACAATGAACTACATCCATTACGCTCAATAAATAATCTTTTGCCCTTAAATTATAACCTAATAATATGTTCTTCATTTAGACGTGTACATGTATGTATTTCAAAATCGCAGCAAACCAGAAGAAGATATCGGTTTTTGTGCAGTTTTAACAGATACCTAATACACATCCCAATACATAGCAAAAATATAAAAGAGAGGGAGAAAAAGTGAGAGTATGGGAGTGATTTTCACATCGATAATATTGGTAGAAACGAGGTTTTTTCCTCCAATTGTTTTAATAGCATAGGAATCTACCTGAATCAGGTCTCCACTGGAATCGGGGATCATAATCCTTATAGCCAAGGTGGAGCTCGGTAGCAGAGGACCTATCAACCGGCGATTGCCAAGTGGGCGACGGCGAGAGGCCCAAGCTCGCTCTGTCTAACTGGTGGGTGACCGGTTCCCTCGGGGTGACGGGGTATTCAGTCTGGAACCGGCTGGTCAGATAGTTCCCCAGGGGGTCCTGTGCACTGTCGTTCAACGGCTGAGAGGAGAGTTGAACTAGTGGGGGGCTGGTTCCGTTCATGTGGGCCACTGTTACGTCATCGGCAAAGTGAACGCTGCGTGAACGACGCAGAGGAGAGGTGTCGCGTAGCGGGGAAAGTTGGAGGCCATTTTCCGCAGAAAAGACGCTCCCGGGGTCCAGTCGTGACCACTTGGAAAGTTGATGTTCCTGATGTAATATTGGTCGGGGGTATACCTATTTACTTTTCCATATTACATGCAGAGTTATGTTTCAGTGTTCAGGAATAATAGTATACACATGCTCAGCTATTTTTATGGGAAGTCTAGATGTGTTGACTAATTGTTGTTTTAATCAAATTGTTTTTTTAGACAGGATTTACAATCAAATTTAGTAATTGTTATTAATCTGTTAATTGATCAATGTTACCATTACTTTATGATAAAAATGTCAATTGATAAATCTTATCACTGAACATGATATTGTATTGTTGTACATATTATTTATTAATCGATGAATAAATTTACCTCACAGTAAATAAATATAGGTTAATTTTTTATGAATTAAAATAATATTTGAATGAATAAAATTGATAACATAGATATTCTACCACTTTTTAGCAATCCATATCTGAAAAGTACCAACAAAATAATTAATATCACTAGATACTCACGTTGCAGGAATATTTTCTGCGTACTCATGTCGCGGTTTATATTTAAAGACATGTTTTTTTAAGTTATTTCGTAAGAGAACAGTATTTGTTTAGGAATTTTGAGAATTTTTAATGATTGGCACATATTTAATGTACATAATATATACAACTTTTCTATTGTTTTCTTGTATGACATTCCTCTGATGAATAACCTATCGTGAAGAACAAATCAGACATTTTTCAGTATATTCGTATATGATTAATCGATTACTAATTAACAAAATGATTTTTATTATTAATTATAAAATAAATTAAATTAGGTTTTCTTAATATTTAAATACGTAGTAGGAACATAGAAATAAAATAGTTATAAATACACAGATTGGTATGTCTCCAGAATATGGGATATTTTACAGTAAAATTAAATAATAAATATTTTTATTAAATTAAATTAAATAACCAAATTGAACGAACCTGCAAAAATTTTGATGTGTCATAGTTATCTGTTTTCTCAGAGTAAGTCTCATTGAAACGTCCGCCTTCCTGTACCCTAGGTGATGCCTCGTGAGGAAAGGGTTGGAGATAGTGACGTCGATCAAGACTACAACTTTCGTCATAATCGAGTTTATCACCACTGTACGGCGGATAGGGACTGAAAGAATTAAATGATGTCATCCCATTTATTTCTATTATCAATTAAAAGTGTCCTTAAGATTGTGTATACATTTAATAATCAAGTTGTGTGTTCATTAAAATACCTAATTAAGCAATGAGAGTGAAATATGTTTAAAAATTGCAAAAATATATTTAGAAAAACTAGTATTCTGCAATAATTTGAATAGCTATATTTCATATTTCACCAACGAAGAACAAACTAAAACCATTCTTAATCAACATGGTTCAACATAGAAAGGTATTTTAATTTGTTGTATTCTAATGCATATCGATTTAAATAATTATTTCAACTTGCGATGGCTTAATGTAGTACTTGTCATATTCATTTATATTTTAATATATGTATTTAGCAAGTTATATGTATTTACTACATAATATCAGAATACAACGCTAACCTAAAGCATATAAAGTTTAGCCCAAATGTATTATATTTGTGATGGATTTTATTTAATCATTTTAAGATCATTTAAGGTTATAAATTATTTTAAGTTATGTACTTTTTTTCAGCTCTTCGTATACCTATAACAAAGTTTTATAGCTTAGTTACAGTCATTTTTATAAATATAACTTGTAGATTTCAATTATATATAGATGCCAAAAATATGCTTGCAGTCTTCTTATCGGTGCAAAATTATAATTAATAGCACATTCATTAACATGTATATAATTACATTGATTCAGTAAGTTACCTGGTCCCAAAATAGCCGACATTGTGATGGCGTAGCTCCCTATTGAGCTGCGAGGGATAAGCAAGGGCGTCCTCGTGGGACCGACTAGTGTTCGTGAGCGTCAGGCCATGAGTCTCACCACCGCTCAGACGGTAACGAAGGTGTTCCGGCAGGTAGCTCGTACGGTACAATCCGGCTCGTTCTTCCTGGAGTTACAGATCGGCAACGTCATGACCAAAGTCGTTTTGAAAGTCGCAAAATAACATGTCAGGGTCAGTGTAATTTATTGTTTTTGACGCGTAAAACAAAACCATAAAAGGCTCGGCCACTAATTATTTTAATAGTATATTTATATATAAAGTCTTATCCTCCACGAATGCAAGTATGTATCAAAACCTGATTAACCATCTTATTTTATACATTCTGAATATTCACACATATTTAAGTGACATTGAATAAATCACATTTATATATTTAAAATACTTGATGAAATTGAATTAAATGTATATGACAACAAAATATTTAGATACTTGGACCTGATTATAGGATTAAGAAAATTAAAAATTATATAGTTATTTGTAATAATATGGGAATATTTGCAAAATATGTCTATATATTATTATATTATATTTGCAAAATTTGTCCATATTATATTATATTATATGATATTATATTTTTAAAATCTCATATATTATTCATTATATTATACTAAATTGGGTAGCACCTGATTCTATCCTTTCAACTAATTAATACCCGTTTTTATTTATTTATTATTGATCTTTTTTAATGGAGCATTACCCAAGTGCAACAGCATCTTATTAATATTTTTTCAGTACAGATAATATACTGTATATGTTATCATTTTAACATTTGAACACCTTATTTTATGTTTATAATAAAAGCGTGTGTGGTTAGAGCGGAAAATAAATAAATGGGATTTAATAATCAATGGTTTTAGATTCCTGAAGCCAGATAAAAATATATATTAAAAATACCTCGACCACACTTTAAAATGCACACCCAACTGCGCTGTCAGTGTATATTGCAATAAAATCAATTTATATAATATCGGTATGGGGGAAATAAAATCTTTCAATTAATTTCATATTATTAGTGTAATCTTTCAGTTAGTGTCATATCAAGCAAGATTAACTTCAGTGTACGAGGAATAAAATGCACAGTATGAAAACATCTAACACGAGGCAGAAAAGTAGGAATGAAAAAATTAGTCGGTCATCTAATTGAACGATCATCTGAATCCATATATATATTATATTATCTTGCTCCCCCTATTACCAATGTTCTATGTAGATAATATATTATAAATTTATCCTCGGCATAGCACCTCCGCCTGGCTGACCTGATAGCGTCCTTCGTGATCGTAGAAGATCCTGGGAGCAGCCTCTTGTTGGTCGACGTGCGAGAGGGTGGAGAACTTGTTTCGAAGTTGTTGAATGTCACGATCGGGGGTCTCTGCATCCAGAACGCGCCACCGGTCCTCTGCTTCCATTTGTTGCAAACTTTCTCTATAATAAATAATAGACAACATCGATTGCCGTTCACTTTTATAGGATGAAGGCTAGTTTTAACTATTTGTATGTAACGAATACCACCTTATTATTAAATTAATTGAATTAATTGAAATTTAGAATGATGTAAATTATTAGTTTTTATAGTATTATCTTTAAATTATATTAATTTATAGAATAACTTTCTTTTGCAAATATTATTTATACTATCATGGTTAGATGCCGCCTCCGTGAAGAAACATTTTCCATTAATATTCTATGCTTGCGAAGTCTTTTGCAAACCAAACGTTTCTCGCTCTTTCAACAAATAAAACTACCATTTTTTAACATAAAAAATGCACAATATTGTATTTTATTATTATACTATCTATAATTTATTGTATATACGAAGATTGCCATCCGCTTCGCTAAATGAACCTTTTATAATGTAATTATTTATTTTTTTGAAAATTTTTAACAGTTAAATAAAGCATTAATTTGAGTAAATATAAATTTAACTTATATTAAGTTGAACAATTGGACAAATAATTGTTCGATTAGCATTAAAATAAGCTATTTGACTGCGTTTTTTTAATAATCTAAAATTTTGACGTCATTTACTAACGTTACCCGTGTTTTTTCCCTTCAAAACATTATATTTTTTAAAAGTGACAAAAAATTCAATAATGATGATTTAGTATATAACTATAAATATTTTGGTTATTTTAAATGTGATCACTAAACATTTCTCGTTCTTTTAATATAATTATTACATTTGTATTCTATCAACAATAATATGTTTAATTTGTATAGAAATTTGGACAAAGGAGTGCCAAGTATTATGGACAGTCGTATTCCAGTCCAGTACATACAGCTGTTACAACTCAATAGTTTAATTAATGAGTGTGCATAACTTTTCAGAAATACCTGAACAAAGCAATTTGATCTACAATGATCGTGCGCTAGAAGACGCCCCAAGACGGTCAACCTACTTATGAACTCGTCGCCAGTTGTCCTGCTCAGAATTGGTGGAGACCATCCCAAGGGCCGAGGCAGACCTACGCATCGGCATATGTGGCGGCTCTGACTCTTCCTGTCTGCTCATCTCTGTCGAGAAGAGGAGACGGTCGGTCTTCTTTGCAAGTCCTGACTGGAACACATACCATGACCAGGGTTGAAGTGAATGACCACACAATTATTCCATATAATAATTAGTTACTATATAAACACATACAACATTAATTAATAGATTGCTCTATATTTTGATCTAATCTGATTTCGGATGAAATCAGAATTTTAAAATTATACATATTTGTACATATATATGTATATTACTTTTTCATATCAATGAACTGATCATTTTATCCTTTTAATTTTCTTAAATCATAATATTTATTGATTTTTATTGATTTTTATTTATTTTCTATGAGAATCACTGGATCATATTTTTAATTTGAATGTGATAAATAATAATTTATACTTAGATATTTAATAGTAAGTATATTTATCGTTGTATATCAAGTATATTAACTTTTACCCAAAATATCACCCAAAGTTCAAAGATACGTTGTTCGTACTAACTAACGGGACTGACAAATTGTTTTACGACCATTTATTTCCTGTTAATAGCTTCTTGACTATAGCTATATATTGAAAACATTTTACCAACATTGTCAACAGCAGTTCCTGTATTCAGATAATAATTTTAATGAAATAATATTCATCTTTGTTATTTATTATTAATTGTAATTAATCATTATATTCTATTTTAGGTTTGATCTTAAACTCTATCTACACATCTAAATGTTTGAAAGCTTGAAATATAAGCAAAAGTTTATCAATGACATTCAGACTCATATGTCATAGGCGCCGGAGCGAGTTACGACCTGGGGGGGGCCCCATTTTTAATAAACAATCTCCTGTAACTGCATGGCTGCGCGGTCAGTGTAGCCAATAAACCCGAGCCCGCGATGAAATTTGTTTGAGTTTGAGGCTTAGAATGCAGGAGAATGCATCTCAGGAAAAGAGATGAGAGGAAGTATATAGGGGTGTAGAGACGAAATACAAGTGTTTAAGCAGTGGAACTCCATGTTAGAGTGGGGGTGGGTGACATCACTGCGATTGAAATAAATACTAAAAAATTAACACATAGTTAAATATTCTATAGTTAAGGTTATATACACCAATATACAAAAATCATAAAATACGGAAAA
>JAUZND010001055.1:0-13731 GCA_034780555.1 Coelogynopora nodosa | reverse complement strand
AATTTCTAACTTAGTTTTGCTTTCCTAAAAACCTCTCAAAATCACTTACGATTTTTGCTAAGAACAACGACGAAATACGAGTGAAGATACTCACTTGCAAATTGTTCTCCAGTGTAGTTAATGCTTTATTAAAAAATATCTGTGCCTTGTAAAAGTATATGGCTCATACGTATTTATGTTTTATAATTATATTTAATGCGTACGCAATAAATATAATTTAATTTACTTATAAAGAAATTAATTATTTAATAATCTTAAATCAGCTAAATTAGTATAAAAGTATGGTAGGTATACTTATACCTAAATATTTGCAATTCATCTATGTAACAGATGAATATTGAAAACATCAGTACAATTAGTGTAAGCTATTATGAAAAAAAGATGAAATAAAAAATACATAAAACTTATAAAAATAAAAACTAAGCACGAACAGACTAAAAAAACTAAAAAGTTACGAAAGAAAATATCAAGTTATATGTAAATAACGGAAGGAGCTAATGTGGCACAGAGACAATATATATATATCTAAAATAAAAGTAACAGGTAGCATACATAAACACAAACTTTGAACTGATAATCAGAGAGTCTAATTTCACGATTAACTTTGCTATCCTAGTGAAAAATATAATATATACTTCATAAATATGATTAACAATGTGCCAAGTTATTAAAATAGTTGAAATATAAAAAAAACTGAACAATAATTACAACAAAATATTATACTAACATACGTAATATATCTTTAAACGATGGTTTACATATTAATTTCAGTATGATTATAAATATAAAACATAGATTGTAGCAACAAATGTGTATTATTACCATGTTTAACATAAGGTTAACTAAAAGACAAATTATTTATACTTAAATATTCCAAACATGTAAGAATATTTTATCATCAAGACAAAATTTTAATTAATATTTATTATATATAAATTAACATTAAAAGTAGCCAAGTGATAAACATTGTATCATACACTGTGTTGATATTTGAGCCACGCTAAGTAAACTGTTTAATTCCAAAATTTAAAATAAACTTTGACACTGAAAAAATTCATAATGATAACTGTCGTGATGATACCTAACATTTATTTTAAAGAAAATAAAAATAATAATGAAACACAGCATCATAACTACACTATACAATATATATATATTATATATGTCACCTACCAACAAAACGTAAATAAATAAAGCCGTTATATTTTTAAACTTACGTCTCCTCCCTTGTTAATATGTAGAATCAAACATAAATGTATTTGTATTTCGATGAGAGTTTGTGTGGACACATAGATAGATACAGGTGTTTCTTAGATAATATAATGACTACTAATATGGTAACTGTCAATAATTTAATATATAACTGATACCATATTATAACATAATCAATACAATTATATAACAACATTTCAGAGCACTATTTATTGATTTTTTAAAAATTATTCTATTATATGAAAATCATTCTTAAGTAATTTAGTAATAGAAATCTAAATAGAAATTTAAATGATTTAAATAAAAAATGCTATAGCATTATTAACTAACAAATTGATACTATAGTCACAGAAACTGTCGTAACATTGTAATAAATTGTTACAAGTTCTTAAATACTTTCACAATGTTGTCTGTATTAAATTGTTACAAAACCATAATGAATGCAGAAACTATGCATATTTTATACGAAACGCATATATAGATAATTATATTTCTACTGTGACTTGGTAATTGTTACAGCTCACAGGTTCAAAAGAACACACATTGGATAGTTTGCAGAAAATGTGAATGTAGTATTAATATAGATTTAAATAAAAAATACATTGAGAAGTGGTCCACTATGTTTTGATGTTATTAGAATATAAATTTACAAAAACAGATTGTTTCTTAAATTTTATTTAGTCAGAAAGTTTTCATTTAAAATTCTAACTTTGTTTAATAATTAGATATAATTGTTGCTGACTCAAGTTTCATTATTTAAATCTAGTTTTGTTACATTTAGAGTATAATTTAATATGTGAAGATTGTTGTTTACGCGGATATTGATAAAATTTCATTAAAAAATTTGACTTGTGAGCTATAATTGTAACAATAATTATTTACAAATTAAATTATCTGTACAACTCGTTTAAAATATGCCTCATTTATTTCTGCTTTCATTATAGATTTATAACAATTTATTAAATAATGCTAATATTTATACAAAAACCGTCTGGGTTAGTCCAAACCGAATCGATTTACAAGGACATATTAAATTATGAAATGAAAATCTGTTTCTATAAGTCCCTTTGAAATTAAATATTTCCTAAACTGATATAATTTCATAGACGATACTAATCTGCATATTTTCTGTTGGAAAGATATGAATGGGATATAATATGGAAAAGGGTTATACTTAGGGTTTCAACGTGTTCAAAATCAAACTGATTTAAACCTATTTGATAAAAGTTTCACTTATTTCTGTTATACATATTTCCCTTTATTTGACCGTAGTGAAACAAGTTAACGGGTCTACTCGTTAGCAATCTCTAAACCTTCTTTCACTTAGCAATTTACCTTTATAATTGATTTTATTAATAGAAAAGCTTAAATAAACTAAACTGTTTTGTTAATATTGGTCTGTTTCACGTATCCGGTAAACATATATTGAAAAGATAAAATTAAGAAAAATAACTTCGCGGTGAAGACTTTTCGCTACATAACATCTTAATAATGTGAGCGCTGCATCCGCGAAGTAATTGCTTTCTTTCCTATATGTTTAAGATTAATACTATGGTAATACTGGTACAATGGTATACTATTACTTAAAACTGTATAATATAATTATAAATATTATTATTAAGGAGTATTATTAATAATCAACGTTTAAGAAAACTAATACATATTAAGATGAATTAATTATAACGCCAAACTAATAAGGACAACAAATGAGTTTCATTTTTTAATTCCACAGATGATACCTGAGCATCCATCTACGGAAAAAACAAAAAAATTCGCCTACTCAAATTTGTTGCGGTTAGACTGATTTAAAACTCACTGAGAATAATTATTAGTGTACCAACTTATTAGAAAAGAATGCACCACACAATTATTTATGAAAAACTCCAACCAACACATAAAATACTAGAAATGATTCCAAAAAATCTAACCGCACCCCTCCCCTCCCCATATATTGAAACCCCCTCCACCCACCCACCTGGTAGGTGGCTGCAGGGTGTAGGTGCCCCTCTTGTTCTTGGCCGTGGGTCGGCGCATACTCGCGGTCATATCGGACCGCTTCATACGACGGGTGCTCCGGTGGGGGAACAAGGCCGCCTTGGCGCTATGCCCGCTCATATTGTCGCCTTCATTGGGGTCCTGGCCCCGGCTGGAGTTGCCGGTGTTGTCGAGGTCGCCGCCCGTCCCTCCTCCCACCAGGCGGCCGTCCTTCCTGCCCGCCCTGGGCGTGTGCGGCTACCGTATTGGGAGGTGGGCGGCACGTCGACATTATCATTATCAGCTCGAATGTGCACATTGATAGTTCGATATTGTTTTTTAATATTGTTCTTTATATATAAGATATATTTTATAATAATTATAATATTTTAAAGTTTTATGTGAAAATAATTAATCAATTGAGCGGTACTTTCATTTACTTGAGGTGAATAATATATTAATAATTATGCAATATGAAAATATCGCAGCATTTATAGTTGTTTCGTTCTTTTACAGAACAGTTTCAGATGACCCAACCCTGGACGTTTTCTGTGTTGACAGTTTTTGAGCGCTATTTTTCTATAGGGAATTATTTTGAATCTTTTCCTTGAAATTAATACAAGCAATGTTAGACTATATTTTGTTTATGGTTGTCTTTAAACACTTTTATAAATTTTTGTCTATATTTAGACTTTCCCAATGTCACTAAAATATCATTATCGTTGTTCCATTTGTATATTGTATTATGTTTTACTGCTTCTTGTTCGATCTTTAACTAAGACTAATATTTGGCCACATGCTATTTTTATGATTATTATATTATATTTCATATTTATGTTTCATTCAGTATTAAGCTAAGATCGATGAAATATTGTATGTCTTTGCAATATTGAAAAATAATCAAAACACCACGAATTTAACATACGCTTTTATAAAAAAATACTGAAAATGATATATAATAGTATATTTAAATGTTGACAAATGAAACTTAGTAAAGCAATACTTAAAAAAAAAAATCCAAAAAAGTTATCTTCACCACTTTTGAATATATAAAAATACAATATTTGAAATAAATTGTAAGCCGAATTATCGACTTAATCAAAACTTCATAATCATGCGTGAAGTATATAAAATACACGGAGACAGTGTTTAATATAGATGTATATAACACAATGATATGATACGAACAGTAGACCTACTTAGACAGAAAAGTGGTGCATTTTAAGAAAATAATTTGCTAATAGTATGATCGACAGGATCAGTTCAGATTAAGAGTATTGTTCTTGTTATTTACAATAACACAGCAGGTTTAACTATTCAGCATAATTTGTAATCGGAACATTTGTGAACAATGAAAGAGTTAATAGAATCAGGATTGTGTTATTTACTGTTTAGATGATTATCGACCCCATTGTGAGCTACAATATTATATTTGGAAATGTTTTTTTTAAAATTTTAGTGTTCAAGTTTATTCCAGTTTCACTATAAGACGCTGTAGGGTTGTCCTTACAGGTAACCTTATAAATACCTACATGCACCCGGCTATAAACTTCAAAGGCTCTGGTTCTATCTGTAATAAACAAAATATATTAATATTCTGGTTTTTAGTTTATTTAATTACTTAACATTGTATGTTTTCTGGTGATTCCTTTTATAGTTATATGACGAATTTCTAGTTGCGACATGCATGATAACGTGAGTAGAATAACAGTGAAAGAATCATTTTATTTTTTTAATAATTTGATTATTAGGTGATATTCAAGTGATAGGTAGTTGTGATTACGATGTTAATGGTTACATACACCTATATATTACACATAGCACGTTGTTTAGTGAGAAAACACTTTCTATAAGCCAAGGTAATATCTCACTTGTCTAGGATTTGCCAGTTGGGTAGGGAACTGTTTGGAGAAGAGATTTTCTATCGCTCTGTGTATTGTTTTAATTAAATATCAAATAAATCATAAAATAATTAAATTTTACATATAGCAACTGCTTGATTTGTTAAATTTACTGCAGTTTATTATACAGAGGTGGTATTCTGAACATCATTATAGCCGTATACGAAAAAAGGCTAAAACAACACGATGTGTATTCCCGCACTGATGACCCAACCTCCCTCCTCTGCAGACCATACCTGCGGCTTGAGCCCGGTCTTATTCATACTGTCCATGTACCGCGCCAGCTCACTCTGCTCTCCGTGACACTCCCGATAGATGTTCTCCAGCTGGGCCAACTCCTGTTCCAGCTGCTCCCGGGTCTTGCGCGCTTCCGGCGACTCCTCTGCCAGCCCCACGAAGGTGTCGGCGTGAGTAATGCCGCCGCCCACCGGCTGTTCCAACTGCAGCCGGGTGGACAGGTCCTGGGCAATGTTGTGCTCGAGTCGCTGGCGCATGAAGCTGATGTTCGCCTTGGCCGGGACCACCTCGTTGGGCCCCAAAAGGTTCTGTTAGCGCGGCGGGTGGAGGGGGATGAGAGGGGGGGGGAGGGTTTAAAGAGAAGCGCAATGGTTTGCCATGTAAGCTATAAGAGAGATAAGTTAGGATACATTAAACAGATCAATAAGAGTTTTAATTGATTATTTGTATTTATATTTTGAATATTAAAATTTTAAAAAATACTTATATTAAAGTCTTATAATTGGTGAATATACAATAGTATCAAAATTAAAATTATCAATAATAAATGCATACATTATGAGTTTTCTAACATTGAAATAGGACAATTAACACTGGAATGTTTAGCCGGTAAACCTTGTTCAGATATCTATCCATGGTTGGCACTTTACTCGAGAATTTGGAATACCGATTTTATCTCGATTTTGTCCCGACTATATTTTCAATACGAAATGTAAAACCACGGTATAAAAGAAACCGTTGGCAATATCAAAAATATTGCAATATTGTGTTTATATGTCAGGTTGCATCAAGACTACATGTGTTGTCACCCTGAAAATATAGTACAATATACATCAAAGTTTGTAGTTCTGTCATATTATATAAACCTGTACAAGATGCATTTTATTTATTTTCAGAAAAAAAGTGAAATCCCGACTTTTTCCAGAAATCCTGACTTGACTATCATGCTGATTGAGGGTAGCTCATCTTTCTGTGATTGGTACTGTCAATGGTGCGGAATTCTAAAAGACTATGCACATGTTACACGTGTAATGTTCATTGGTTTTTATTTTGACCGAATTTAAAAACACTAAATGACTAATGGTTGTCGCAGAAAATGGCAATATTAAATTTATATAGACAGATTTAGATTAATATTTTATTTATGTATTAAAAAGTTAATAAAGTTGTGATCGAGCAAATTAAATTACTATAAAATTGCTTTTGAGAAATTAAATTTGAGTTTTGGTCCACGTCATTTCTAGTATTACTTTAAAAAATAATTAAATTGTTATGAACGACAAGTTAACGTTAGCAAAAATACTCATATGTTTCCCTTTTCTTTATGTATTTATAGTTTATAACTCCAAGTTTTAACAAGTAAATAATCTCAATTAAAATATTGAGTAAGATCACGGAAACACTAAACTTAACTACAAAATCAATTTGCGCTCTACTTGACTTTTGCGTGAAACGAGTCATCAGCCTCCGCCTTAAATTTTTGCAACATATCACCCCCCTTGTCCAACATCCACGACCACTACAGTGACTTCCCTCCCATTCCCCCCGGATAGTGTGGGTGACCTATATAGGGTTGCAACTGACCTGTCGATACTCGGAGGCGAACATGAGATCATCTCCGCCGAACAGACCGCCCATCTTGACGATGTTGTCGATGAACGAGATCAACGGCTGCGATATCTCGATCTGATTCTGAATTTCAGCCAGATCGTCCTCATAGTCTCTTAGCTTCTGCGCGTACTCATCCCCTTCTCTATTGAGTGGATATATAGACAGTAAATAAAATTAAGAATACTATAGGATTTCGCTTGACTTCCAAAACACCAAAATAATCAGTTTATAAAGTTGTGACATATTGTGCTTTGTCAAAATGATACTACACGAATGCTATCACTATGTAAATGGGAATATATCATTGATTTAAGACAGTATACACTGTATGATACGCTTTTTACAAGAAAAAAATAAGAGTTTATTAAAAAAAATTGACTTACTAATTATCCTAAAAAAAGTGTAGTCCTTTTAATTTTCATAACGACGCTGTTGTTTTGAAGACAGTCCTTGTTAACGTTGTCATGACAAAAGCAATAGACGAATCCATAATGCAATGAACTGTATATTACATAAAAATCACAATACACTAATAACCCAAAATCACAAAAATTGGTGTTCGCCCTCTTGTTATGTTAACAATGATTAAATTAATCTAAACTTGTTACGACAAGAAAAATGAAAGCAAGAGACAGACACGCACACACAAACACACACATAAAGTAAACCAAAAAGATTAAGACACAACACCCAAAGTAACTATATAACGTATTCTTTCTCTAAACATTTTCTCTACCTTCTACTTAACAGCACATTCTTTTTGGCTAGATTACAGAGCAAGTCGGCATACCGCCAGCAGTTAATGCTTCTCTATCAGAGACTTTGTTTAAGGTACAGTGTTGACGTTGACTTTTAATCGACTCGCCAGTCCGAGTATGCAAACATTGACAAGTCTGATTGATTGATTTTCTGATCTTGTCTATCGTCTACACGCGGTAATAATGCTGTAGTTTGCTTGGTTTGTTTCCACTTCTCAATGTTGTATCAATTTTTTTTAATAAACGTTAGCTTTTAGTAAGTGCCACATGAGTTCCTCGCGCAAAAACGGTTATCTAACTTAAATCTAGGGTGATGCTCATGTGTATGCTTTCTGCTAGAAGTTCAGTAAGATTTATCTAGATATAATAATAATAAAATTTTATGTAGTTAAGATAATGGTGAGAAAAGGTGAGAAATAACAATGAGTAAACAATAAAAAGAGATTCATTGTAATTACATAATACATTACTATATATGGACCACATATTAACCAATTGAAATAAATATAATCAATTTAAGAACGTAAAATAGCGTTTATATGTTAATATTTAGTGTACACATGCGTTTGTCCGCAAATTGCATATATTGCTGTTCGTTATTAGTTTTTAGTGATTTATTTATTATAAAATTTCCATTTTTCAAATTTATTGTAATAATAATATGAACTCTTAATAATGATTTATATTTTTTAATTCAGAAGTTCACACATTACTACAACAGTTGAGTATTGAATGATGCAAGCAAACAAAATAATGATAACTTACGGCGTATTTGCATTTACCCGCATCTGTGAATTATATTCCTCCAATTCATAATTGATAAATTCCCGCCAGCGTTTTAAATTAGCTTTCTCTCGATTTAGCTGAATTAGGAGAATGACCAATTCATCGTGCTAAGAAATGGAAGAAGAGAGAATGGAAGAATGTTGAATGAGAAACTAAAGAGAGAGAAAATATTATAAAGGAGATGATAACAAAGTGGAGAACACTGCACAATGAAGAAAACCACTGGTTACAAACTTTATCGTATTATTTGCTTTTTATCGGCTTTTTTTGTGATGTTCCTTTAATGATAATCATAGAAGATTGATATCAGAACTCCTAGCCTGTTTTGTTGAATTGTCAATCAATCTCTGTAAATGTTTTATGATTTTTTTTCAATTTTGTCACAATTTGGATTGCAATGCTGACATTTTCTTGGCTAACTTTATGATTACATTTTCTGACAAAGGTGAAACTTTATTTCTTCCAATAATTTTCACTAATGTTTTTTCCTGGCATCCAATGCAGGTTGTCGTTCCATGATGGTTTATTTTGATGCTGTATGTGATCTGACCATGTCTGAACTTAATCGGTTACTTTCCTTATAAATATACATATCACTTCTTGAATTTTTTTTAGTCTTTTCTACTTCGACATTACAGTGTGGAAGGACTTCTGATTTAGAAAAATTCCTCCAATGCTTTCCCATCGTAGCCTTATAACCAACACTGTTTCTGGAGATTGGAGTAACTGAATGTCAACTTCAATGTCCCCATGACTTTCCTTTTTAACCAGATATGGGGATATTTTTAAAAATTATGTCAGTTCACTTCTTAATCTGCCTGTTTCTTAAGTGGTTTGGAGAAATTAAGTGTGGAGCTTGTAGGACCTAATTCCCAATTGAAAAATATGATAAGATGTGTGTTGTGTGGTAGCTTCCATTGATAAATTTCCAATAGATTCAATGACCAATTTTTGATCATCTGGTGTGAGGTCATAAAAAACCCATTGATTACTTATAGAATGGCTGATGAAGGGATCTACTTATGACATCAATATCCCATCATTTACAGTGCACACACTCTGGTTTGTAACATTAAAACAGAATTACTCTTATTTTTTACATTTAAAATAAATGTACATATTTTTTCTACATGAAGTTTTTATTAAAATCTAAACTGGAAGTTCAACAAACAAATTTTTAAAAACATTAGTGAATTAAAAAAAAACACTAGAAGATAACACATTAAATAGTGTAATAAATTACTTTATTTCATTGCATATTCAATGCATTCCAACTCACAGACTTTCCGAGCAGATCAGTAGCTGCAATACTCATTCTTTTAGCCAACCCAGTCACTGGATATTTTCTTCGGAGTTCAAAGATTGGTTTCGTTTCCTGAAATACAATAAAATATTTCTCACATTTGTGATTTTTTTTAAATAAATAAGATCTTGAATCAAACAGACAATATTTATTTTCAAGAGAAGTTGTTTTGTTTGAGGTCTAAACCGGACAAAATAAATATGTTTTTTACTGTATTTTTGCATTTTTGAACTGGCAGAATATTTTACATATTTACCACAACCTATATTAATAAAAATATATATATTTGTCTAAACATTAACAACTTCTCTTCTAATTGGGTATAAGACATTGACAGGTATTCATGCGAGCATAATCAAACGTTAATTACACTAACTAATAACAATAGAATAGCCTATAAGTCGCAAGCTATGAGAAGAGAATACAAATGATACTTTAGGTGTTTAAATTGAAGCAAGTCAAAAAACGTATAAACTCTACCCCAATGAGAAATTAGACTCCATCGTCATCACATTGTCGCCAACAAACAGAATGACAATTTTCTTAATAAAAGAACACCATCCTATAAAGCAGTAAATCCGATGGATAGACGATGATCAGTTGAATGATTTAAATGAGTTGATAGTTGGCCCATGTTCAGTTGACTGGTTGTTTTGACTGGTCTGAGAGCATTTTATCTAGTGTCAAATCCATTAGTATAGCAGATTTACACCTTACAATCTGTGCATACCTATAATAATGCAAGCATGATAGGTATGCACAATATGTAAGGTAATGATAAAATTGTAGTATATAGGCTACTAGAATTACCCATATATTTAATTATAACCAAGCTACTTCGATACACCAATAGAGAATACAATTGTCAGTGTGTTTGAGTCCTGGTATAAACCTCACTTGAGCATCTTACTGCTAACAACAACAAGAGATATGCAACACAGCGTCCTGTACCTATGTAGACAAATTATTGCATTATATAATATACTTCTATCGAAGTTATTGTGACCTAGGAAATTGCTGGCTTTGTTCACTGGCTACCCTTTGGCTAATCAATTAATACTAGTCTGCCGCATGCGTTATATAATATGACTACGATAATAGGGTACTCGTCAATTTGTATTCAGTGTAGTTATAATACTGCTACGCCATGGTATTTTCTGCCAGTCGAGGTTCGTATTGTTTACTTGCACATTTCTCATCTTGAAATGTCGAAGGCAGTCATAATCGACATTTCATGATTAAAGTACTTTATGTTTAAAATCTATTTCTATTTTAGACAACAGTTCGACTATATGCAATACAATTATCTGGAAATCGTTTTTGCAATTCATCCAGATTAAAAACTAAATCGTAAAGTTTTTAAAATATATTTTTCACTACGAAAAGTTGTCCTTAAAATGTAAACTCTTACTGATATATTTATGATAGTCAATAAAACCGAATAATTTTTTATAATAATTACTTTTCCTATGGATAAAATACGATTACACAAAATATGCATTACATAATGTGAATAAAAGTATGTACTAGGTAACAAAGATAAAAAAAAACTAAAAAAATCTCAAAATAACATATTTTCAATTCGACGAAAAAGCTACTATTTTACCGAATAAATTACATATATATATATAATCTTAGTTCATTTGTACATGACAAATGTACAATGAAAAATATACAATATGGTAATTTGAGCATATCAGAGTCTCACTTATTTCGTTCTTGTCATGTTCATTTAATGTCACTGTGTATATCTTGTTTATTGATCTATTTTGTGATTTTAAACAAATATCGTATTATTTTGAAGTACATATTAATTAATTGCGTAATAAAGAAATACTACAAAATAAAACAATTTAGGAGCCTTATTGCTAATATAACTTGTAATGTTTGGTGGAAGATTGCGATATTATATCGATCGCATATCAACCACAAATACCGTTGAGTTATACTTACGAAAACTTGCCACAGTAACTCTTAAATCGTTAACTATGTAGAATAATCAACAATGCCAATCAATTTTTTATATGTTATTTGTTGTTAATTTTTAATTGATCTGTCCCAAATGTCTCTATAAGAATACCTTATTATATATATAATCACATTTTAATTTCATATAATATATTTCAATAAATTCAATTTAATAAACATAAATAATTGGTTGAACAGTCAAATTGTCGATCATGTTATGCACATTAGAGGTTGGAATCAAATCTGTTCCCAATGTCAGTTGAAAAAATAGGATGACAGAGAGGAAATACAATACATTCCTTTAAAAATCCGTATTTATTTGCTTATTATAATATTCTATCAAATCTTTTAAGTTTCATTATTGCCAAATAATTATACTGTTTATTTTAAAAACTATTTCCGAACAGAAACATTTATGTATCGATGCATGCCAACATAGTTGATCATCACTGACTATTCACTGATGCCAAAGTCACTATTGCCTAACTTTCATGTGTACCTACCATTAATTAGCCGAAATAGTGTGTATCACCATCTTGAAAAGTTATCCAAATTAAACTGTAATAATACGCTCGAATATTTAGTATTCAAATTTAAAATTAGTATTAATCAATACTGTGAAAAATACCGCCAAGAATAATTGCATAACTACACTGGCTATAAAAAAAAGCGTCCCAAATAGCATAAGAACAAAGCGCTTCTGAAGATAATACTATAACAGAACATTTCGTTGAGTATGATAGGAGCAGGTCTACTTTATATAAGGTAGCCATAACTAGTTAATTATAGGCTGGAGGTGACTGTTCTCTCAACTGTAATGCTTTATGTAGAGAGAGTCTAATGCTGATCAGGAATGTGTATGTCTGTGAGTCGACATACTGGAACCTAAATTATAATGTACACTTTTTTATCTACAATATTTCGGTGTACATAGTATTCTGCTTACTGCTTTTATAATATGAACAGCAAATAAAAACAACAATTTGGCATTACTTTGCGTGAGTATACCGACTCAAGGTATGCAAAATAGCTACATTGGTTGATGTCTATGTACACTCTATCGACGAGCAATAGAGGAAGGACTTGAGACATTATAAGAGAAAACTTCGATAAGATCCTGATTGTCTCATTCATGTTATTAAATGATCTAGAAAAATAACTAAAAATTAAAACCTATATACTTTTACAGTTAAATTATTAAAACTAAATGTAACTAAAAAAAGGAATCTTTTAAGATCAGACAAAACCTGGTATACTCGGCACAAAACTAGAACTCACAATTAATCAACATTACGAAATACATGGATCATTTAAGGAGTCGTTCACTTATTATATAACGCATAAGTTGGCATGTTTACCCCACCATCCCACCCTTGTAACACATAATAATAAAAGGTAAAACCTCCCACCAACCCCTCAGGTGTTGTATAATATATATGTGAACGACCCCTAACATATAACTCTCAGACAAATACACTTTTTACATTTTTATGCTCTAACGAATGAAATTTGAATTATCGACTACTTCTATAATATTAAATCCTTTATAATATTAATTACATGCTTTATGATAGTGACAACGGAGAATTTTTTATTTACAAATATACATAAATTATATATATTACATGTGAAATATCTATAATTAACGATAATTAGATTTATTTTGATTCTAGCGGATAAAGAGACAGAGAGAGAGAGAGAGATTTATTCTTTTATTAATACATTGCACTGCACACCAACAACGCTCCATTATTATCGAGAGAGAACAACTCACAATGATCATGTCATCCGGCATGTAGGGGTCTTCCTTCACCGTCTCCATGGCCATCCGCTGCCGACTGGAGGCCAGACCAGGACCACTGGTCGTCATCCCCGGCCCCGACCACGGTTGCTGCCCACCGCCACCTCTGCCGCCACCACCGCCGCCGCCAACACCCGAGAGAATGGGCTCCGTCATCCGGCGGTACTGGAGGTGGTCCCC
>JAUZND010001054.1:0-34969 GCA_034780555.1 Coelogynopora nodosa | reverse complement strand
CTCACCAATACGGATACAGTGTCTAGGTTTGGTTGCGCCAAACCTGTTTAGTAGTCTTGCTTTGTTATACAACATTACCATAATTATAATTAATATTAAAATTGTATTTATTAGTAACAGGTTATTATTATAAATACTATAACAAAACAAGTGCATATTTTTTTAATATTTTTTTCGCACTATAATAAATCTCATTTTGTTTAAGTGCTTAACAGTATATGTCGATAATTAGATGTCCCAAACAATATAACAATATAACTGTTTGTTTTAAAAAATAATGTTTCATATATCGTCAACATATTATATTCAAAATAATCAAAACTATAATATTAGTCATTTTGAAAAATTATTTACTTTATAACCTAACCCTAAATTTAATCCACAATTAATGAAAAAATCTTTTCAAATGTATAACACTTTCATATTTGATATTAACCAATTGAATACTTACTGAATTACAACTGATTAATTCACCCCCCCCCCCCCGCCCCCGCCCCTTCCCCACTATTGAATGTTCTGCGATGTTGTTTTCGATTTGCAATGATATATCTGTTAAACATATAGGTGAATAATATCATTAAACAAAAATGAAGACTATGTATTGTACAATATAAGTTATTTAGTTTGGACATAATCGTATTGTCAATTTATTAATAAAATTAATTATTTTATTATATATATTAATTATTATTAAATAAATTCATACCAACCTCAGGCTTGTAACCAGCTTCTTACAGAGGGGGTCGTTTTTTATGTTTATGTTTATGATTTTTTTGGTAGCCTAAATATTTGTAAAAAAATAAAAAAACATTTTTTTACTTCAAGCCTATCTTGAGCGCATGGCAAGTTTGGATTATTACTGGGTCCATTACTTTTCTGTAAAATTATGGAAATGCCGTAATTACTAATTTAACTAATTAAAAGACAACTAACTTAAACGTTAAATAAACACTATGTATGTATTGTATGTACTGCAAACAATAAAATAAATTAAATTAAATCAGTCAAAAACGCTCTCACTCTGCGCCTTATTGATCAATGCAGAGTTTTACCTTGACGATTAATTGACGATTAATTGACCCCTCCACATTATAATTATTATTCACTTTTTATATTGTCAATTTGCCACATCCCTCCTCTCCATGGCTATATGAACTTTTTGTCATATTTAAGCCATTTCTTATTTTCAATCTTTGATAAATTACGTTCCTTATTTTGTCCCTTTTAAATATATATTTTCATTGCTCTATTTGTGCCACCCTCCACCCATCTTCCGCCTCTCAACTTTCAAAGGGGGTCGTTCGATCCCCTCGACCCCCCTAGTTACGGGCCTGAAGCTAACATTTAATTTTATTTAGCATCAATTTTACTTCAGGGACATCAAATTAAAAAAAAATTGCGACAGAGACTTTCCTTTAATCACCCCTGTTTATTGGCCTTAAAATTGGTTAAAATGTCATATTTTAAGCTATCTTTCTCATATTTCTGTGGTCTCTGTATATGTTTTTATTTTTTTTATTTCTAATAAACTTGATTTGTAAATATTTCTTATTGTGGGATATATAACATTTCCTGTATTATACTAATATTATATATTGTAATTGTATTATTATAGAATACTATAATAGCCTAATAATCTATAGGCGATTATTGCAGTCGTTTATTAAAATATTATTTTATTACAAGGATAACTTAAGAACAAAGTGAGTTTCTTTAAATAATGAAAGGCCGGTTTATGATGGTAAAATTCGTAATTATTGAAATGGCGTATACGTGAACTTTATATGAACCTTTACCAATTTTGAATATTAAAAAAATTATCAGCATAAATAGGGTATTCTTAATGAAAAAAAAATCATTTATAACATTGCGGGTAAATGTAATTTTTTATTCTAACATCAATAGGCTATGTCATTTGATATGTATTTTTTATTTAAATTATGTTTTTGTGTTTTACAACGTAAATCTTATATATAAGCCTTATGTTGTAAATTGACACAACATATTTATATATAGTGAACACTTTTTGAACAATAATGTTAATAAATAAATAGTAAATTAATTTACATTATAATTAAATTAATAAAAAAATATTTTATTTAAACAAACAAGGTTGCATTTTAAAGTAATACACGTCTATTAGTTGATTTATTTTAACCAATGACAACTAATAAACATGAATATACTATACTTATAATAACCAATTGAATAGGAGGAATCGACAGCATAACTCAGTATGAACATAACAAGCAATGATAGTAGATAATAGATTGGAAAGGCGTTTACTTCTCACGGATAAACTTCTCAGGATTGATTTTACAGGGATTTATTTCTTATACTCCGTACTCCTTGACTGTGTCACAGCTTGACCATTATCACAGTTCAAAAACCATGTCGTCACCCCACTGTCCTCAACTTGGCTGGTGGTGTAGCGCAGTCGCAACTGTTGTGCTGCTAGTGTTGTGCGCCTTCAGCCCGGTCGAATCCGAGCTCAACCGGACTAACCTGGCAGCAGTGATCCCGGGCGATGTAGTGCTAGGCGGCCTCTTTCCCATCCATACTACCAACAAGAAGCAGTGTGACGAGGTGAACCCGGAGCGCGGCATCCAGCGGATGGAGGCGATGCTGTTCACAATCGATGAGATTAACCGACGCGACGATATCCTGGGCAACATCAAGTTGGGCGCCCGGATTCTCGACACCTGCTCCAAGGACACGTACGCATTGGAGCAGGCGCTAGAGTTTGTGAAAGCGTCGCTGTCGGACTCGGAGAGCGCCGACTCAAACTATTTCTGTGCGGGTGGGGGAACGCTGAAACGGCGGAACAAGTCTCTCCAACCGATCCGTGGGGTGGTCGGGAGCGCGTACAGTTCCGTATCAATACAGGTGGGAATTCAGATTGGACGGGGCGGCGGAGGTTTATTTGCTACAGACAGCAGATTATCGTATAGACATATTACATATGTAGGGTTGTGCTGATGATTTTGAATTGGGGGGAGGGTTTACGTTTATTATTTACAATTTGTTGATAGGTCTACTTATATGGAGTGACGTCTGTAAAGGTTGTCACAGAAGGTTTTTGTTTATTTCATACAGATATGAAACAGAAGGTATTTATGAAAAAAATGTTAAACAAGTAGTCAACTCAGTGCTGGGAATTACTTATTTTAGCAATTAAATTAAACGATGTATTTAAAGTCAGTCTCTATTTAATTAAACACTCAGAGACGGATCAATGGCCCTGATTCTGGAGTAGTAAGTAGTTTATGAAACGTGCCCGTTTCACAAATGTCTCTTACAATATATTCTATGATTGGGATTCGAGCCCACGAGTCGACCACTGGATCGTGAGTCGAACCTTCAACCCCTGAGCCACGGTCACTGCAACATGCACAATTGTTTCTTCCAATGAACAATTGCAAAAGTGATAATATGTATAGCGTATAGCTGATGCAAAAGAAATTTCTACTGTAGTACTAAGTGGTTAGTTTATGCTTAATTATATAATACATATATCAAACATCAACAACAATAATGGGTAGTAAAACCAGATACATAACAGATTGGAAGTGGGGGGGGGGGGGGGGGGGGCGGTCAACAAATCAAAATTTTTGAATGATTTTAAATTTTATTCTATGTAGGTCCAGTGCACAGTTGTTATTGTCAGAGGCAATGTGCATGATAAATAGCAATGTATAGTTAAGTAGAGAATGAAATATTAGATATATTATTGTATAGGCTATTAGGAAAAATATACATTTTTGTTCATTCTTGTTTTAATTAGGGAATAAAGTTTCACTGGAAACGTTACAAAAACGTAAATACTGACTAATAAAAATTATTTAGGAGTGCTATACACAAATTATCGAGTAACTACACAATTTTTCTGAATTGACTATCAAATTTTCGAATATATTTTAATAAAAGTGGATGGGTTGCGCACCTACCCCCCCCCCCCCCCTCCTCGCTTCTCCGCAGGCAGGGCCTGCATAATAATGCACGTATTGCTTATATTAAGATTATATATATTAAAAAAACAAATTTAGATCTTTCTAAGTATTGGGATGGACGTTTGGACCTTTAGCGCTTCTTTTTGTACGAGTCAGATATTCTTAATTATAAAGTTTGAAATATACCTTGCAAAATAATTCGCACTATGATCTAATTTCAGATGTTATTGAAATATTTTCTGAAACTTAAGTAAAACAACTGAATTTCGGTTCAGTAAATTTGTACATTGTAAAGCACACTTTGGTTTATTAAAAATACATATTTTTAAACCATAGAAAATCAATAAGCACATTTCGCTACGGTAAAATTCAACCAATGAAAGTAATAGATTTAGACGCTGAATGTGGTTTTGTATAATTATTTATGAAAAAGGCACAAAACAGCGTGCGATAACAAGTCCTTAATTTTTCTGTATTTGCACACTCAAAAAGTAAATATTATTATTATGTTTGCATCAGATGATAGAATGCAGGAGGTATATATTTTCATTTGAAATTTGTTTTGAAATCAAAAAGAAATAATATAACAATACAATTTTGGATTATTAAAAATTTGATGCCAGCAGACAAAAATTATAAAAATACTTATATTGAATTTTTTTTAAATTCATGTTATTAAATTGTTCTTAAATAGTCTTTAAAAATGAAATAATGAAAAAAGTGAAACTGCTGCACTAAAACAAATAAGAAAATTATAACAATTTATTGATTTCATTTAATATGGGAATTTTGATTAGTTTATCAATTAAATTTATCTTTTTATTTTGTATTGTCAAATTATTAAATTTTTTTTTTATCTTGATTGTTATTAATGGGGAGAACACGGTGTTATTTTAATGTTTTTTGGTTCTATATTTCGTAATATATTATAAATGATCAATTAAAATTACATCATAAAAATAAAACTTCAAGATAACAAACTTTTAAAACTTTTTCTATTGAGACAAAAACTGTGAAAAAAGTATACATTTAATTTCATGAATTAAATATTTTAAGTCTTGACATCTTGAATGAAACTTTTGTAGAACACGACATATTTCATTAGAAATATTTTTATAATGAAACTTATAAGTAAGTGAATATTTGTTGTATTTTTTTACCATTTGAAACGTCTTCCAAATATTCTTGAAATTGTAGCAAATCTAGGCTTGTGATCGATAAATAAATCAATAATCTTGGTGTCAATATTCACAGTTTTTGGATGGTATAATTTCATTATACCAATTAAATGTCAATAATAGATAAAAAGCATCTTTCCTATATAAGCACGCCCCTCAGTTTATCAAGATAATCGCTATATACACTTGAATATTTATCCAACTCGTGCAATGTGAGAGGACAAAGTGACAAGAAGAAATTGTTACTAAATAAGCAGACAGAAGCATGTTATAACCATGATCAAACATTAAATAAAAACATATGGATAAACATTCTTTTGTAAATATAAACAAGAAAACATTAAAAAATCTACTTGTTTAATGAACCAAGACTTTTGATGTATATTTTTTTATAATTGTTTGGCAAATTTTCCAAAATGTGGTTTAGACTTGAAATTAAACGTTATTGAATGTTTAAAATAAAACTGATTATTTTTTGGGTTGATTTTAAAAACGCCATGTAAAATTTCACAATTTTTTAAAATATATTTGTTTAATCTTTTTAGTTTAAAAAAATACAAAATATTATTAATTTTGTATATTGCGGTATATTCAGAGATGTTTGAATTTAAATATGACTTTAATTAAATTATTAGTGAAACTGGAATGTAAAGTAGCTATTATGAATCTGAATGATCTGACAAAGCAAAGCAATTTAATCAGAAAATATGTCGATTTAAAAAATATTAAATCATTATTTATATCACTATTTATGGATTTTTGGAGGTTAATATTAAATGGAGATAAATCATAGGATTCTTAAAAAGTTTCAAAAAGTTTTTTATTTATATTTTTTATAGAAAATTAACTTTTATTAGGTGTTAAGTGATGATTTCTTGAATTTAATAATTAATTACAATTTCTTCTCAAATAATAATCACTATTTTTAGATGTTTTTATACTTTTGTAGTGAAATATTGCATAAATTTCTTCATATTAGAAAAAGAACGAAATATTTTAATTGTTGACTAATATTAAACATTCCATTCCATTCCTCAAAAGCAGCACAAAACAATTAAAAATTAAAAAAAAGTGTAGCAAAACAGTCGACTTCACCTTTAACATTTAAAATAAACATATTTATTTATATATATTTAACATTTTGAATATCAGGGCATACATTTAACAAGTAACAATAATTATTTTTAATTCTTCGCTTATTAGGGAATTTTTTCGTGCAACACGCCCAATTATTTGCTTATTATACTAACGGTCCATGTTAAATTAATCATTTATTAGGGCAAGTGCAATTTACCAGCTCCTTTTAAAGATCATAATATGCTCTTATATATTGGTGTATGTCTGACTGATAAACCGATTCAGATATAGCGGTCGGCATAGAATTAACTAAAAGCTACACAGTTAGTTTATGTTAGTGAATTCACACAGTAACTATGTGTAGTCTAGCTCTTTTGACAATGCTTTGACAAAGCAATTTCGACGTAAATTTACAAATCAGTTTGTCAAAAGTGTTACACATGCTTAATATGTGAATATATAAAGAAGTTTTCTAAGTTTTACTCCCGAAAGAGAAGATGAGCGGTCATCAATAGTGTCGGTCGAGTCCATACACAAATGGACAGCTAACGTCTGTTTATGTATACGTTATGATGTTTACACTCTTATACATTCAACAGTCAACGGCAAAGGAAAATGAAATTATTAGTAAACTAAATGATTAGTATATTAACACCCTAATCATAAAAGACTTTAATAGAAATGATTAAATGTTTATAATTATCAGAATATAATATAATTTTATTTAGAAATATTACCAATAATATATGTACTTCCAAGTAAGTATCCATTTTGTGAAATCTATGAAAATAAAAATCAAATGCCTTTAATTTCAGACTAATTTAACCATTTGAAATATAATAATAATATGTTCAACATTTAAGAAGAGATTAAACATTTATTAAAATTATAGAAATCTATAATACCATTAAAATATTCTTTTTTTAAAAAACCCTTTTACTTATTATATTTTACACATACCAATAACATAATGTATTTTTTATAAACTAAAATTAAAAAAATCTATTCTAGTGAAAATAATTTATATCTAAATCAATTGTTGACAATGTTAAAAAATAAATCAGAGGGTGAGAACGTTTACGAGTTCCAAAAGGGAATCAAGTCCGTGTCTTCCGCTTGCTAACCACTACATAATCCCAGCTTTGGCAAATGACTCACACTCATAAGCTGATCTATCTATTTAAAAAGGCTGTCAAAAAAGACAGTATAGCATTTGGTAGTTACTTTATTGTTACGTAATTCATTGTGTGAATAAGACATTATTCTCTGAACTGTCATGTAACTTACTGTAAGTTATTGTGTGGAATTTACAGATAATTTAGTAAACAAAATTATAAATGCTTATTACTGATTTGGTTTTCATTCATCCGAAAATATTTCAGCGTATAAAGACCTCAATCTAAAAGAAAAAAGCTATTTCTGACATCCACCGAAAAACCATAACAAAAACCGTATAAGAAATGAGGAAGCTCTACGACACCAACTCAATTTTAGTTCCCATACACACAATCAACTATGATTAGACAACATCTATAAGTAAAGCTGAGAAAGTTAAATTTAATAGTTTAATTGTTCAAGCAAGTCACAGCAATGTGTCCTGTAATAATGAGATTGTTTTTAAAATTTTCACAAATTTAGTTTTGTTGTATTTTGCGTGTGTTGGGACAAATGGTGCCCTATTATTCGGAGTTGAAATTTTTTTTCTCATATTTTGACAAAGTAAAATGGTAAGTTAAAGAATAAAATTCTAAATACTTAAATACCAACATGATGCACTAACCTATAGTTCTATCACACGATCAATTGAAAATAGAAAGCCATTTTTTATTAACCAGAACAATTTTCTTCCTCAGAAATTAAAAATAAATCGAACGATAAATGATCGAATGCTCAAACGTAATTAACTTTTTTTATCCCATCTACGACAAACAACATTTAAATCCAATTGATATTTAGTTTGACATCAATATTTAATATTTGAGAGATATTTATAGGAAACTTTCGTGAAAACCCTTTACCAAGTCAATCATATAGGTGAAAAATAGCTTTTAGTACTACAATATGGGGGCGCTGGATATAACTATGTGGTAAGTACATACAAGATAGAATAATACTATACTGTTTGATAGGTTATATAGGGAAGATTTTAGAAGCAAATATAACTATTTAAATATGAGAGTGGTGTGAAGATTTAATGTTAACCATATATATTTAAAATAATACCCTTTTGACTTATTTACAACACCTATCATGTCGGAATATGGTCGGAATTGACTGCACTATATACAGACTCTCTTTCAAGATATTTTTTAAAATAATGGTTAGCATTATATTAAATTGCAACGAATGATCAGAAAACCTATTGATCATAAAAACAATTAATAAAAAGCAGACGAGGAATATAACAATAAGTCATAATAACAATAAGTTATGCATAGCAATCAATCATCGATCATAAAACACACATTATAAATCGACTGAAAATATAATTCAGCAGAAAAATTCAACGCACCACTGCATAGATAATAATCGGACGATGGTTATAAAAATAGCCTTTAGATTAACCTAGGATTTTTAAAATACCTATTTTACACTATATAATTAATAAGGAATATTAATTGATAGATGACCATAAAAACTTTTCATACAAATCTGACGATAACGTGGAAAAATAAATCTGCGTATAACTTGAATATCGAATTTGAAAAGATTATTTAAAAGTAGCCAGCCAGCCAATCATTGGTCACAAAAAGTCATGTATCATAAGTCTAAAATACGTCAGCATGGTGTATTTAGTTCACGACAAACAAGGCAAACATTTAAAACAATATATTTTACTTAGTTTACTTAATATTTTCCCAATAAAGATACCAAAAATGTCATTGAAATCTATTTTAGTTTATTTTCTGGAGACATTAAAATGAAATAAACTTCTTGAATCTCTAACTTTTTCATCTTTTATGCTGATGCCATTTTAAATCTAGTTTTGTAGAGGAAATACCTTTCGAAAATGATTTCCGTTTAAATCATCCAATCAATTTGTAGCTCATGCTGACATCACTTCTATAACAGTTAGAATTAGTTAATAAATGAGGCGTAAATAGCTGAAGAATGAAATAAAGGATGTTATAAAATTTTAATCAGAAGGAAACTTTGAAGGTGCCTATAGTTGCAATGAGATTCTTCTAATTCACATAATTAAATAATATATTATAAAGATTTTTTAAATCAAGTAATAGATCCTGAAGTACGTTGATGAGGTCTACCTATATGAGTTTACTTATAGTTTGATTGACAAGAGGACAAAATCACATATTATTATCGAAGCCAAGAAGAGAGTATATGGACGGATACCGAGGGTTTGAGTTATAGGGATCCTAAAGTAGAATTTTAGTTAACGAAATTGCGAATGGAAGATGACGTCGTGGAGTGCAGGTGGGAATAGAGTGTATTTGTGACGGGGAAATGGGATTAGGATTATTGGGCTAAATATAAAAGCATAAATATGCCACACTTTGTTTTATAGGGCCGCACTGAAGAGTGAAAATATTGGTAAATGTAACATTTGCTTCATTCTTTAATTACGTAAGGCAAAGAAATATAATAGAAATGTGTGTAAAAACGGTTGTTATGCATTATAAATGGTGTTTGTAGAAAGCTGTATAACTGTTTACTACTCTAAACTTGTTATACATGAATATTTTCCACTTATCGAGTTAACATTTTTTTGTACAAATTAAATTGGTTAATATACTACTATCTTTCATTTATATATTAGACACAGGTGCGGAACCAGACATTTTGAAAAGGGGGTAGATTACTGGGCGATAGGGCGTTTTTGACTGGCTAATAACCTGGCGTTAAGTCATAAAGTCATGAAGACATAGAGAGCGCCACTAGGGGCCCCA
The DNA here is from genome assembly GCA_034780555.1 of Coelogynopora nodosa. Classification (NCBI taxonomy): domain Eukaryota; kingdom Metazoa; phylum Platyhelminthes; order Proseriata; family Coelogynoporidae; genus Coelogynopora; species Coelogynopora nodosa. Next base: position 24,856 of record JAUZND010001054.1, on the reverse strand, counting down.
CTACCCGAAATAGGGGTAGGTCGCACCCCTCTAGACTACCCCTCCTTGGTTTCGCCCCTGAGACCATAAATATAAGCAAAAACATTTATAGTTGCATATTACAGCTAATTTATTATAAACAACAATACTTTATATATTAAATTAATGTCTTTTATATAAGTTCATATATTGCATAAAATATATACTATATTCAAATGAGGAGTTTTAACATATTTGTTACATTAATATATTATTAAATATATTTTATATGTTATATTGTATACAGTATATATTGATTTTCGTATATCTTACTTATACCTAGATATCCAATTAGTGCCTTGCAGCTGTTTTGAGAAAGATGAGTCATACCTGTCTTTGCGAGGCAAACATAATTAATTGGCATTTGTGCACAGCCTAAGTAGACATTGTTCAAATCTATTTTTGACATTGAAAATTAATCGATCAAATTTTATTTTGCACTATTAAAATCATAGTAAAATGTTATGTTTATTTGTAATATCGTTAAATAAAGTACTTATTGTATTAAAGGAAATTTAATTACATTAAGTTTCAACATAATTAGCCTATTTAGGATGTGAATATCTGCTAAAATATTTCTCTTGCCTCGGCTAGCCTCCCGAAACTGGTGTCTGGCTCATTGTTTTCGTAACCATCGTAAATATATAACAGGATTATGTTAGATTGTTTATCTAGGAGTGAGAGAGTGGATAACTTGTCAGTGTATCACGCTAAATGTTATCAACATATTTTGAATTATTGGCTAATACAATTATTATTAATTAAAATATTTGTTGTTGTAAAATTTGAATTTAAATTATAATTTGTGTTATGTGTATTCAGATAAATACGAAAGTCATAAAGACGCCACAATTAATATTTTAACAAACATGTAACTTATCTTTCTGCTTGTAAGGTCTGAATCTGCTGCATATTTTTGAACTAATATGTACTTATTAATCTTTAAATATATTATTCATGACTTTTAATTTATTTACCTCTGTATTAAGTTCAATTTTTGACTTTTTTGATTTTGTGTCCGAATATGCTTTTGCTAGTGGTTTTTATTTCCACATACGTTAAAATATATATTATAAAATATTAATTTCCGATAATTTGAAAACAACTCACCTCTTAATCAAATTATTCTTTTCGCGCATATTGGCCAATATACTAGTTACATTTTATTTTAATAAAACAATTAAGTTTAATAAAATTTACATATTTTAATTAGTCAGCATATCTTCATTTACAAAAGAAAAGTAATATATATTTTTTGCATATTGTATAGCGAACACGGTGAACTGATCTGGATTTGTAAGTCAAACTATACTCTGTTCATAGATTGTGTCACTTTTGTGGTAAACACTTAAGGAAAGCTGAGTGAGTTATTAAAAAGGATCACTTTCATTCTACAGAATACACCAAGTCCCCGCAGACATTCAAGCTGTGTACACAGTGTAGGCGATATGTGTGTCTGGACATACATATTTTAGGAATATTCGTTCTTTATAAACGTTCTTAGATAGGAGGTTGTCCATATAAACAGTGATACTTTGCAGATTATTTGACTACAATAAGGACAACTCAGACAATGATGAAATTGCAAAATTTTTAAAACCTGTTATTGATTAAACTAAATTAAAATTAAATGACAGTACACTATAACTATCATCTTACAATTAAATCTATTTATAGATATAATAACTGCGCAATCAATGTATTCAATCAACTACACCTATAACTTCAAACCTCATTGGCAGTTTTCATAATATGTGTAAGCGTTTTTAAATAGAAAACATTAAATATGGTCTAAACTATATAAAATATAAATAAAAATAACGAAAAAATAATCCCAGTAATGATTATTTTGAAATAACAAAATTTAAGAGTTAATACCACTGACAATGAAAAATTATTACCAATAACATTGTCAATGTCAAAAAATCTGATACAAGAAAATATTCCTTTGATCTTAAATTTTTTTTGGGGTTGAATACATAATAGGATGATACACAAGTACTTTTATATGAATATTTAGATCGAAATAAACAAAGGCTTATACCTTTTATTAATATTCAATTCATGAAGTCGGTTAATAATAATAACTCACCAAACAGAATTAATTAATTAAAAGGGTTTCCATTGTACAAATATTGAGGTATAGTGCATGAAACAATAAAGAAATTAATACAAATATATGTATATGTATGTGAAGATAGTAATTATATAAATATGCATAGTTGGTGTAGTATGCTAGACGATATTTAATTATATATATAGTATATAAAGAATTGTTATCAGAAAATTATACCCGATTCAAATTATTATAAACAACTACATTGCAATAAAATGCAGAAATTTTTAACTGCTAAAAATATTATAGGTTTTAAAAATTACAATAATCAAATAAGCATATCATGCTATTTGAAAAATTTCAAAGAAAATGATATATATATTGAGGACATTCATGTTTTAATTTAGTTTTCATATTTTTAAACATTGAATAAAAATTACAAATAAAATTTTAAAATTAGTCAAACATCAATTTAAAAAAACTTACAACTGTAAAAATTTTTAAACATTAAAAACATTATTTTATTATTTTAAAATTATTTTTGGCGACAGAATAGCTAACTAAAGTGTAGCTGTCGTCTGATAACGGATACTGCAACAATAGCATTATGTATTGGTATAGTACTTCAAGTATATTATTTAGCGATTAGTCATTGACACTTTGCAATTAATTTTATTTTAAAACTCGCTAAATTAAGTAGACAATATAAGTATCATACATTATAATAGCTGACATAAATTAGAATGGGAATTAAATTGAAAAAGGTCTTTAATTCATTTATCTTTATTATATAGAATTTAGATATATGTTTATATTGGTGACGTTGCATCTAAATAAAAATATGAAAATATTTATTGGGTAATACTTATATGTTATTATAGGTAATAGGTAGGTTATATTAGATTAATAAGTTATATAAATATAGCTTATATTATATTGTATCCATTAGGTTGTAGCTCATAGCTTATATACCTATTAGGTTAATGTTAAATTAATGTAACGCATTATTCAATATGTTTAGTTAATTGAATATAAACGAAATTATTGCTAAATATCAAAATCTACTTTGGAATAATTTTAAATTATGTAATAATCATTTTCTTCCAAAAAAAAAGATTTTTTTTTACTCTCTATATAACAAATATGGTCTCTATTTAGAAAAAACTTATATTTCTATGTGGTAATAATTGACTTTGTATTTTTATATTATAAATTAATTAAAATTACAACTGTATATATTCTACTTATTTTTTAACTGTTTCCAAAAATACAGTTTATTATAAATTTCAATAATTTATTTTGATGGAATGTTTTTTTTCTACAAATTTTCTATGTTATTTAATGCTTATTAGGTATATCAAATTTCATGCAGCAATTTCGTTACAAAATTAATACGTAACATGTTGTTTGATATACAACCTGTGTCTTTAGATACAAAAGAGAGAAAAGAAAATTTATGAATAAAAATATATAATGCAAATCTTTAAACAAAAACTGTTTGAAAAAGCTTTATCAACCTTCCCCTCGGGCAAGAAGTAGGCAGAAACGTGATACACAATGGGGGATATCAAACGCACCAAACACCAAATTTAAAAGCAAACAAATAAATCTACAACTGCACTGCTATAGCTTGCTTCGTCTCTTTCTTATTATAATTTTTCTTAACAACAAAATCGAAAATCACTAATTTATCGTTACCACCCTATATACATACCAGTTCTGACGCAGTTGGCTAAACTATAACATCTGTTTAGGCGCGTTTAATAGTTTAATTTTACTGGTAAGATTAGGCGCAGAAAATGTAACAGATTTTGTTATTCTTTTAATAAATTTAATTTTGAAACGGTAGGGAACCAGCTCTAATTGTCAAATCATGAGAGCTAAATATTGAAGATTATAGTTCAGATCGGTTATAATATATGCGAAAATCAATATATCTATTTATCTACTATTTACAAAACAAAATTATGTTGAAATTATTAAAAGCATTGCATGCTTTCTTCATGTAACCAAACTCTGTGTATTAAACTGTCATTTCAAAATGCATACGTATAATTGACTATTTTTATGCACAGCTATTGCAATTCTTTTAGAATATTTAAATATTGTATTTTTCGGAGACAATTGCTTAATATATCTATATATTGCCCTAGTTGTGAAGAATTTAAATGTAAAAAGTTTTTTTGATCACACGCTGTGTTTTTATGTGAATAAAATTATCACTAGAGGTTAGACTTAACTTTATTTTTTGAAATTGTTTTGTTATTCAAGAAGTTTAAATTATAGAGAAAAGGGACACGATAATCAATATTTATCTCTAATTTACTACTTTTGCAGAACGTTTGGATAATCAGATCTTCAGAATAAAAAAACTCATCTCTTTCTGATATTTATCTGTATACTTGAATAGGTTAAAATATATAATGGCATTCTTGAGATATTTATTAGCAAACATTTATAATTTTTTTAAATACAGCCAATTTTACGCAATTTATGAATTATAACCATTAATATATTTAACTATGGGTATATATATATTTATGTAAAATAAAATTGAGAAAAATATGTTAAATATTATTTGCGAAATGTTTTTTTTCCTTAATCAGGCACTTAAGTAAAACAATTATATCACTCATACGATTTTTGTAATTTATAACACGAGTATAAATCGTATAAATAATGTTAAATAACATGGTATTTTATGACACAGCAGTATATATGTTTCTTATAAAAAAAGTAGACACTCATTTTTATACTGCGCTAAAAAATGGAAGTCGACATACGCAAATATTATATAGCTATTGTGTAGTCTCATTGCGATGCGCAAGTACCCTACCGTACTGTACGACCTATATAGGTATACGAGGTTTGTAACTAACTTATCCTGGATATCTCTTTTCGGTCCAGCTGCCTGTGATAAAGAACTTACCTTCATTGAGTTGAACGCATGTAGGACAAGGTTATACTTTTCCACACTATCTAGGGTTGTTTTTAATGCTCATATTTCAAAATAGTTTTAGAGATTTAAGGATGCTCCATGACTTTGAACTATTTTTTACTATAGTGTAGACAGCAGAAATGAGCCAAGTGTTCGCAAGGAACACTAACCCTGTCTAATACTCACGAAGAACATGTGTTTGATTCAGGATAATGCGTAACTTTATTTCTGAATAATAATATCTCACATCTTCTTCTTTATAGGTATAGAATAATATCAGCCAGCCGTACCAGAAGTGCTATTACTTTTTTCCTACGTATATGTGCAAGCAATACACTATATTAATTAATCGCAAAATATTATTATTAATAATTGTTTTGACGTATTTTATTACGTGCATTGTTAGGCATAGAAATATCCCCCGAATCGCAATGGTAGTAATAAAAAATATCTATTTCTACACTTAAATAAGAGACGCTAAAGTTTATTGACATTATGTTAATCAATAAGAACAGCAATATAAACTTCATGAAGATTACGATTGGCATGAATTAACAACGGAACCTATTTTTCATTGATAAAGATCTTTTAAAAATCAACCAAATCAACGTAAAAATTTCCAGATGTTAGTGAGATTCAAGATTTTCGAACGATCAACTAACCTGCATTTATTCTCTTCAGGAAATGATGCGGAAAGAATTAAAAAAATATAAGATAATTTTGATAACTTATCATTGTTATATATGATAATTATTAGGAAATATTCAGAGTATTAACCACTGTCTAAATAGAAAAAGTAATGTACAGTATACATTCAATGTTTAACACTTGTGTAATTCATCAAACACTTGTGTAATCCATGTATATGCCATCAAAAATTAAAAAAGAAGAATGAAAAATATAAATTACGAATCACCTCATATCATTATAAGCAAATGAGTTTTTTTTAATATATGAAATTATAGGTATTATAATTATATTGGTTTCTACGCATACATCCTATGTTAATTTAGAAGCATATCAGTTATTAACTATTTTTAGAACTAATTATTTCAATAAATTATTTTAGTGAGGCAAAAATTACATGCCTGGGAAAATGATAATATATATGTATAACTTTGACATTCGATATAAATTTGTTAGTGCTGAAATTTATATAAAACTACCATTATAATGCGTAAGAAAGAAGTTACCGACAAAGATATGTAATAACTATTTATATATAAATTCATTTTTAATCTATGTATACAATTTAATCAAAGCACATATTTCCTCACAAGTCATAAATTTATTAAACAAGTAATAAAATAACTTAACGATTTTTTAAAAACTTATATCTAATTGAACAAGTACTATTCAGATATAGCACGTTCGGTTTTGATCAGTAACATATTAATAAAAAAATTACTTTCCTATCTAAAATAAAAAAATAAGTTAATAAATAAATTAAAAAATATTATATGTGCATGACAATATTCGAAAATGTAAATAATTATCGGAAAATGTGCTATAATACTATATAAACGATGCAAGATGAAATCATTAAGTTACGAAAATGTTTGAATAAGCTTTACTAAACTCAGAAGAAAATTGTATAAAAAATCAGTTCAATGTTTTTTATATACCGATTACAATACCAGTTGGTCTATTGGTAGCATTTTGATCCTTTGATATCTATCGTGTGAACGCACACGTACCTAATCTTAATTTTTCTAAAATTTTCTGTATTTTTATTTATTATTTAGATAATATACTTATTTGCAAATATTTATAAAGGGCTATATATATATGTTGAAATTATGTTTGCTTTTAATTATATTATATTATATTATTAATATAATATATTATAACATAATATATTTTAATTATATATTTTATTAATTCTAAAATTTTAATTTTAATATTAAGTTAACAAACTTATCTAAGGAGTGAGAGTTAGTTATCTATTATGTTATTAACCTCTATTTCTGTGATTTCTGTTGCGGATTCGTTGCAAATTCTTTTAATATAACCGTGAGGTCTCAGTTTCACCAAAGAACCAAATCAAAAGATTCTAATTATTATAATTCTTTCGAAAACGATTTGTTTACATATTTTTTTCAATTCAATGAACATAAAAACTGTTGATGTAAATCCGTCTAAAAAGATTTCGCGACGCCATTTTAATACTTTCTGAAGTTACAGTTGTGTACATTAAAACAATCAATACTTTAATGTGAAATATTGCAAAAGAGACACTAAATTAAGCTGAAGATTTTTTATAACTTTTCTTTGTTAATAATTTTATTATGACGTCTCCCAGTTATCTTTAATCAAATATAAATTACCCAATGAAAACAAAGCGAACTATTTTATGGATATCTGAGAACAGATCCGGCGTATTCGTATTTATGTGATGCATGTTTTGTTTTTGTATTATATCAATGATGCCATTTTATAAGTTTGTGTAAACTTAAAATGTGTGTACACATACAATACATGAGTGGCCTATTTAACTCAGCTAAAAATAAATCACGATTTATACTTCCCTAAACCGAAACTCACCCACCCGAAATCCAAATGGCCCTTCCGAAAACGAAACAATCCCTTAATAAAAATATCCAGTAATGTACAGTTTTCGCTGGCCAGATAAAAAATAATTAATTTAGACAATCAAGCTCGAGTACTAAATTTCGCTTTCTATGACTACTGTTGGTCGATTTTAACTAGGTCACAGTTATTTTTTTATTAAATTGATGACTCCGAGTTCTGCTTTTCTAATTAGGAGGTGATCGGAGAAAATATTTTAATAATAATTGAAAGTAAAAATACTAAGAAGCCGCATTCTATAAAATTTTTCATTTTTAAACGTTAAAAACATTCGATTTAATATTTATCAATTAGGTCAAAATTAAAACAAAAAACCAAAACAAATTTTATAAACAATAACACAAAAAGATTAAAGGAGATACCCAACCCAAAGACCTAGAGCATATTGAAAAATCAAAAAAAATAATTATTTAAATGAAAAAAAAAGCCATCTAAAGAACAGTAATATCAACTAATAACAAATACTTACTTAATAAACATAATTTTATTTTGATTATCGGGAAAAGGTCTATTTTTCTATAATTAATTTTAGACATTCATGAAGATGAAATTCTTTGAATATGTTAAGTAGGATTTTTAATCATCGTGATAAATAAAATACGATTTTAATCTGAACTTTATTTTGCATGTTCTGAAAAGTACATTTATTTAAGCGTTATGCTGTTTAGAAATCAGTTACATTTAATGTAACTGATTACAGAAGCATACATTTGCAACGATAGTACACAAATAAAAATCTGGCTTACGGAAGGGTTTTCCGTGTTTTTTACTATGAGGTTCTTGGGAGCAATTTATACACACATATGGGTGGCTCCAATTCATTGATTAAATTAGCATGTTATCGCCACTGTACTTACTTGCATAGCCATCCACTGCTCTCACCGGAAAGGTGATACAATTTATGCAAATAATGCAAATTACGCGAAAATTACGCATTTATGTTTTTATGACAACATTCTACCGACCCCCTGATCCCCCCTGTATCCGCACCTGAGCTAGTCCCTATATAGTTCACAATTTTAAAATGTACTTTACATATATAAATTTATAATTCCGTAGATAAAATGCAATATGTATAGATAAATGGAATACTACTGCATTTTAGCACATATCTGTGGTCACACAAGGTTAGGCATGCTAAGTATATTGTCATAAACGCTATAAAATTGTAAACATGTTTAATGAAAATTTACTTTTAAATTTATATAACCAAAACCTACTTTTTAGATTAAGGACGTCAGATGAGGTTTCGGTTTTCACAAGGATTCCAATACCAACGGTAAAGGTGGTGTAATGGCCCCCCTGACCCCTCCCAGCGGGAGGCCCTAGACCTGTTTTACAAATAAAAATATGAACTAAATTTTCACTGATCATTTAATAGATATATAATATGTTGAATACGTTGAATATGTAGTGTCTTCACTAAGTGTATTTTAACGAGTGTAATAAGAATTGTCCAATCAGAATTGGTATTCGTTTTTTCACAAAAATTTGTAGCAAATATGTTATAGATCCATAGTATTATATTGCTTGCAGTATAATTGATGACATCTAAGCAAACTGGTAAAATAGGGGACAGGGGAGGGACGTTTAACCCTCTAAATAGAGAAAAAAGGGGATAGGGGGTAAGAAAAAATGGATACGGGGAAATAAAAAGGGGGAAGGATGAAAAAAAGAAAGAAAAAGAAAAAGGCCAGGGCTAAAAGTTTGTCCCTTCACCTGAATCACAGAAGCTTATAATATATGGTTACAGGTACGCATTTTAAATATTTACAATACGATTTATATAAATGAACACAATCAGTTTGTTTTACTATATATTTCCCTCAATTATTCGTCTGTATGTTGGAATTCTCTCGTTTTTGCAGCATTGCGTATATTCAATTCATTAGTCTTGTCATCTCTATTGTTACCCTTTATTTCTCTCTCGTTATAACACGGCTCACTTCAATTTTGCATATTTATAGGTGGCTAACCTTCTCCGCCTCTTCACGATCCCAATGGTGAGCTACGCCTCCACCAGTGCCCGCCTCAGCGAGAAGCAAAATCACCCGCTATTCGCGCGAACCCTCCCCTCGGATAAGACCCAAGCCCGGGCGATGGCGGCGCTTGTCGCCTACTACAACTGGACATTCGTGTCAACAGTACGGAGCAGCGGGGATTACGGCGACAGCGGGATTGACGCCTTCTGGAAGGAGGGGAAGAAGCTCGGCATCTGTATCGCAGCCCGCGAGGTGAGAAAGCCATATGCGATTCACCCGTTCACCTCAGTTGTTGATACTCTGAGTAGGATGTTCGTATAGTTGTACACATGCTTTCACAGTTCCTCGCCATCTTTCTCTGTCGTCGCATGTTATTGGTAATTGTTGTTTCACGCTGTCATACTCTAATTTACATGTTTGGCAGTCCTCCTATTGGTCGTCTACCTTTTCCGATCCTCATAGCTGATAAATTTCATGGTGGTGTAGTTTTTTACAACACATAGCTTGCCTGAAATATCTCAGCCTTCTCTGAATTCTACTGAATAGCTGATGCTTGGTATTCAGCTTTTCCAGAATCCAATCTTACTGCCTTTCTGTCCAGTTTATATGGAGAAGTCTTCTGTACATCCATATTTCCGCAGCAGTTATTTTCTTATTGTCTTTTTTCTGAGCGTTCACGCCTGACAGACATCGGTGATAACTAGTCAAATTAGAGTTTGAAAAAAGCCTAGATATAATATAGCGAAAAAAATAGAACGTTAAAAACAATTTATTTAACTTATAGTTAGTTGTTATTTAATTTAATCTATTCCAATGGATATAAAAGTGATACTGAGAATTTGTATATTTGTATACCATTACACTACAATAATAAATATGCTAAAATCATTAAACTATGGACGATTTGAACAATAATAAATAAATAGAATAATATAGAAGTCGAGTAAAATAATGATACAGAAGTATGGTTTTAATAGTATTATTAGCATAAAAACATAATTATAATTTGCCTATCACAATAGAATAATATTTACAATATGAGACAAACAATTATAAATAGTGCTTTCGAACATGGCATATAATACTAGGAATGTTATTTAATTATATAGAATTTTGTATTTTTTATAACAACACAAATAATATAGAATGTATATCTACCCAATTTGCAGTAATGTCATCAAAAAACAGACAAAAAACTCGTGGAAGAAACTATAGAAATATTGAAACGTTACATAGGTAAACATTTTTTATGTGTATATGTTTGTGTGCGTGTGTGTGTGCGTATATGCGTTTGGAATAAAACAATTGAAGTGGTTGTTCCAAAAGAGATTGTAGTCATTTACGCAAATAATAAATAACACACTTTTATACTAGTATTTTAATTTGAAGAAAATTAGACAGTAATTTATTTTTATTTTTAGTATCTTGTTGAATATATTGTATATATTGAAGCACCATCAATTGCTATACTTTTGCTATTATATGAAGTTACTGTTAAGCATTTGTTATTTTAATTTATTGTCTGTCTTTGATGAATGTTTTTTTGCGCTCTAATTATGCAATTAATTAATTAATTAATTAATTAATGAATTATTTAATTAATTAAATAATTGTGTTTAAGTAACTATTAATTCATTAGGCAATCTGGCCTCATATGATAACACTTTTTTCCCCTGTAAATACATTGTTTAACATTGAATAGACTAATTAATAAAAGTTTGGTTTGTTCCCGTAATTTAAGGAGATATTTCGATCTATTAGAATACAATCATCACATTACTATGCAGGTGATAAAGCCGCGTATGACAAAAACCGAGATCGACAGCATTGTCAAGGTGCTCTACAACGACTTCCAAAAGGCTCGGGTTGTCGTCCTCTTCACTCGACTGGATCACACGAAACTCCTGCTGGAGGCCGTACGACGGGCCAACATTACCGGCTACTTCGTCTGGATTGCCGCGGACGGGTGGGGCCGGGAGAATGTTGCCGTTACCAATAGCTCCCGGGTGGCCACGGGGGCACTCACCTTCGAGAGCAAGACCATAGAGATCACCAAGTTCACGCAGTACTTTAAAAAGCTGAGCCCAGTTACCAACACACGCAACCCCTGGTTTACCGATTATTGGCAGGAGTTCTTCCACTGTTCCCGCATAGATCAACGTGTAATGGCCCAACCATTTCAGGTAACAATTCATACGCAGTAACGTACGGACATCGCTACAGAAAATGACTAATACTGAATTATTGTACTTTTTATTATAGATATCTAAACTAATTTTGAAATATCGAGTTGCATGGTTTTTTCTCTCAAAAAAAAAAGTATATTGTACACTCTATAAACATAGTTTATAAATTTAATTGTAGAGGAACATGTTTTCACTTGTTATGCATGCAGTATTTTATAAGTCGAAAGTATGTTTTTGCAACAACGGAACGTTTTGTATTTAAATAATGTTTGTTATAGATAAATAAAATTAAAGTGAATTAATTGGAAATCGTTTATGGCTGTACCCTTGTTAATAATAAATTTGATGGTTTTCGTATAAATTTAGTTACTTTTATATCAATTTGTATATTTTTAACGAACTGTTTTTATTAAATATTTTAGAAGAATATGAAGTTTAATAAGCATCTAACAATAGTATGTCTTACTTTGTGTAACAGATGAATAAAATGACCGAATTAAAAGCAATTTAAATTCAATTAATACGCATCATATAATGTCATTCACATATATTGTATTAACGTATTCGCTTATATTCGTTAATTTCTAATTAATATAATTTCGTTAATGGCTGTATATCCCGATACAAGTTGCTATACTGTAGAGCTAATCATCAGTAACATGCGGAGTAGTAAATCGGGGTTTTAAAGATTAGCATACTGACACACTAACCGGTTTACTGAGCGGAGCCATCTAGCATATTTGTATTTACTTAATATTACATATTTTGAAAATATCGATGCAAAAGGTAACGAGCGAACAACAATGGCATGTTCTCTCAGATTCGCTGTCCCGATGGGGCGCTTGGATTGCACCGGGCAGACTTTCAGCAGGAGGCGAAGATCCAGTTCGTCTACGACGCCGTCTACGCCTTTGCCTGGGGCCTGGAGGCCATCAGGAAGGAGCAGTGTTCATCGCCTGATGTCAGTCAGGACGAGTGTATCCGACGTATGAACGGGTATGAGGGCGATAAGTTTTACCAGCTGATTATCTCCTCTAACTTTACAGGTAATTAATTATTATTAGCAGTGATGTTGTTGAATTTTAATTTTTTGTGTTCAAACTAGTTTGGTGCTTTCAACCTGACTTGGTAATAAGGGAAGAAACGTATATGCCTATATGTTTCTTTTATATATATATAAAATATATATATATCATTGTATATATACAATGACTAAAATTTAATACTTTGTGCATTTTGGTCTGAAAAATTATTTCACATGTCTAGTTTAAATGAAAAAATAATTTGCTATTTAATTGTTTTTAATTGATTAAGTAACTAAATTAATTCAGAACATCATGATAAATATAATTAATTTAATTATTATACTTACTAAAATGGTTAATTATTTATTTATAACGAATTAAAATATAAAAAATTATTAATTACAGTCTTATACTTATGGTTTTATCAATATACTATGTTCATTCTGAAATATTTTATATCATTTAAACATAACGTAACGTCATTTAATTTCTGTACAAGTTGGTTGATACATGCAGCGATTGATAAAAAATTAGCAAGGAAAAAGTTATCGGATTAATTCCATCAAATTGAGTAAATTGGTTGATGGACGGATACACGTCTTAGTTAAGTATGAGGAAGGTGTCTTAACTTATTAAATAAAGTATGAGAAAGGTGTCTTAACTTATTTAACTTACATTAGTACAATACTGTACCACTTAATGTAGTCTACCCGAGTATAATATAATATTGAATGGTGGTTTTTCAGGATCTTTATATTAAATATATATATTAATATCCGAAAGGACGCCATAGACTTATAACAAAATGAATATCTCAATATAGCAACGTTATACAGTTTACTTAAATCCACGAGTCTTGATCTATCGACCTTTTGGTTTGAAGGGCAGTATGGTGCCTATCCCGGCTATAAAATGATGTAACCTGCTGTACATGTTCATTCCATCGATTGAATTTATCGAAAATGTCCCTAAATTTATTTGAAAAATAGATTTACTAAAAACGAAGGAAAACAACTAACCATGTGCAAACTTTTACATATTTTTATGTTGATACACATAAATAAATATATAAATAAATAATGTACAACAAGTGAAACCAGTATTACTAGGGATTAAATCAAAACACGATGTGATGGTGAAAAGTTCCTCAAATCGAATATTTATTTTTCTCTAGCTCGACATGCAGCTGCAATGTGTAAATATACGAGTTTACAAATATATATATGTATTTAGAACTTATGAACACGAAAATCGAATGACACAAGAGTTTTGGAGTGCTCAAGAAAGCCAATTGACAGCAACACCAGAGTTCATTTCGAATCTTAGATCAATATTATACTATATGCAGAATGATGTATGAAGTAAATATTTCAATGAATAATATACGTAGCATGAAATTGATGGAATATGAAACAGAACATGTATGAATGACCTTTAAGTGTTAATTTGTGATATTCCACAATTTTTTAAATCTTTTTAATTTAAACTAGACGAAGTTAAAACCATTTACAGCATAGGGTTTTTCATTGAATCATACTTACATAAATTAGTAATACATTGTGAAGATTAATTGTTTTATATAAATATATAAATAATTCTTCGATCAAGCGAATAAGGTTTAAAATAATAAATATGTGTATCAATTAAATGCAATTACAGAAAAAAACGGGGAACATAGTTAATTTCTAATAATTTCTAATGCAATTTAATTTTTGTTTTAATACGTGAGAGTTAAACAATATTTATAAAATGAAAATATTCAAGGTATTAATGATAATATGAATACGTAATCCTCCTACAATGGAACTAATTATGGTTAGTAAAATCCATTTAAGAGTTCAATTTTTAGTAAAGTATTAAAACCACTCTATTGGAAAAAACAGGTTTATCATCAAAGAAAATATATAGATATTATTAATATAATGAAAATCAACAATTTCTAAGTGAATAAGTTAATAATATATAAATTAATGTTACCGGAAAATTTAAATCACTATATTGAATGACCCTTTAATATTTGGAATATAACAAAAATCTTGTACAATAGGGCTGTTATTTTCTTATCATAATGAGTTTTCAGGTAAAAGAACAATTTTAATAAATACAAAATATGGCCTTTGATAATTATATAAAAGTCAGTATTTTTTCTGTGCTTTTTAAACATAATAATCCAAATATAATTCAATATATTTTCATATATTAACTACTTATTTCAGAGTAAAAAAATAACTAAAAATTTACGAAGAGATTTGAATGGACACAATTGCACTGATTGCAATATTTTCTTATTCAATTCAATTCAATTTCATTTCATTATATTTTTTGATAGGAGTAGGTTTTCTGGAGGATGATTGTTTTAAATTAAAATGTAATAATTGGTAAAAATATACACAAGCTGCTGTGAGGTAAAATTGTTTTTGTTTTCTCTTTTATTTTAATTGTTATATTTAATATTATTACAGAAACAATTTTTAAATAAATGATGAAAACATTTAATAGTAGTAAATTTAGCATAGTTATAATGCTAGTAAGGCCAGAAATAATCATCAATCACTGAGAAAATGAAATGTACAGCATAAATAAAATGTTTGTGTAAGAATATCGATAAGAATTGTGTTTCGTACAATATTCAGGAAAAACAGATATCTCCAAAATAATAATATTTATAGTCATGTCTGTAAAGTGTTGCGGGCCTGAAAGCGGACAATAATATAGTGAAGAGGCTAAAAATATAGAATTAATTATTATAAGCGGAAAAAGTACAAGAGAAACAAAAGTCAGAATCAATCTATACACACGCTGAAATAATGAAATGGCAGCCTGAGCTGAGCTCGCCATGCGTGATGCGTGAGATCCTTTCAAGAGAAGAGAGACTGTGACACTGACTATCCATTATGACGGATGTTCAGGAGTAACACTTAAATGCGCTAGGGTGTTTCGAAAATAGAATAACATCGTAACGCGTATTCCTCGATATTTATGATTTTATATTAAAAAGCTGATAATCATAACAGAAAGGTTAATTTAGGATCAACACAGTAATAAAAAAAATAAAAAAATATTTCAAAAAATGTTGAAGTTTAATTTTCTATTCTTTTTACTTTTAATATTGCTTTTGGTAATTCAGATACAATTAGTTTAATTTTTTTAATTCAGAATTTGCCAATGTCGTCTCAATACGATTTCAATCTTGCTTTGTAAGCTACTTTACTTTTAGCTTTATATATATATATATTTATTATTTATACATTGTTTTAAAAATTATTACTATATTTTTAACAGAGTAAAAAAGCGCTTCATACACATTTTAGATTAAACTTTTAACATAAAATCGTGACTTTTTCTCAAATAGATTTACAAGTTGAAAAAACGTTACATTTTTATCTTATTTTTAAAATTTGAGCGGTACTCAACACATTTATAATAAAACGACAAAAATTGCTTGAGGGATAAAACAATTTATCAAATATTAGTATATAATCACAATGTTTGGAAGGAATTTGGGAGCTTTTTAAATATACAATAGGTAAGGCATCGGAAATAGGGTAATTAATTATCAGTTTTAACATATGGATATGGATGAAAACTTGTTGCCGCCATAGTTCCATTATTCCCCCCAGCAAGAACAACAGAGGGAATTTAATCAATTATAGAGGGGTATATAGTTTTATGATTAATAAATTAAGTTTACAATTAATTAATTTATCACAATCTTTCTTATCGATTGGGAAAATCAAAAAAAGTTACCAGTTCCCTAGCAAAAATGGATAGGAATATCCTCCTAAAAATTCACAGTATGACCTTTGACATAGGTGAGATATACCGATAAAAGTAAATTAATATTTTCGGCTGTTTATATATATATAATAATGTCTATATAAACTGTCTATATAATAATAATTGATGATTGCTTAATAAATAATTACTGTAATATTGTATTGCTAAATGTATAAATACAAAGGTTACATTGAATGGTACCAATTTATGTTTCATGTTAAACATACAACAAGTTGGTTTTTCTCTTTCGTTACTTGAATATATAGTATTGTTACCAAACTAGTTGGACATTGCCCATCTACGCAGTTCAACAAATGAAAATATGATGTATGTTAAATTGTCCGTAATAGCAGCTATACATATAGTTATATATTCACAAATAAAAAATACAACATCATTCAGTGAGTGAGTGTTTAGCAACGATGGTGAACATTGCTCAGTACGTAGTGGATTGTTATCACTGATAGATGTTTTAAACAATTTGAGATTATATCTATCGATTATATTATTTTCTTTATAATCTATAAATAACAGCAATGAAAAATATAAATTATCAATAATTTTAAACTGTTTTTGTAAATAATTTTTTATTAAATACACGAAGTAAATAACGTGTATTAATAAGTTCTTACGTTTTTGTAGTGGATGATGGGATCAGAATTAAATATGTACATATACCACAAAACTTACAAAAAGGACGGTGCTGATTTTATTTAATCTATTTTAAATTATAAATAATAAATAATTATAATTGTTTACAATAATTTTTATAATTACAGTATATATATTATTACAATATATTATAACTTAGCATTACGTCACAAGTGTAAATATTATAATATATTATAGGTTTGAATATTTATGGAATATAAATATTGTAATATAGTTATTGATCCCAAATATTATAATTTAAAGCAATCTATATTAAAATTATTTACAGTATTTGTGATTACGTTACAAAGGTGTGTTGTAGCGTCATATTGGTCATGTCGTCATCACTTAAATTGAAAATCATTTTGAAACCACAGTGACATTTTGGCCTTGAATAAACTAATCATTTCAAGTAGAAATTTTTTTCAGTAGAAAATACATATAAGTATTAGAATATATTTCTATATTTATTTATTTCACATTTATTAACAAATTTATTAGGTACAAATGAATGCATCATTTGAACCAAAAGTAGAAATAAATTTATTATGGGGATTGCCTACTTAAATAATAACTTATATTCATCTATATATATATATATTGCTTAATTCAGATGATAACTAATAAAAATGCATTGATATTGATGATATGATCGAATGAAGTTTAAGTGAGAACTCTTTTATTAAGCTTAACCATTATAAACTTTTAACTAAGAAGAAACTCATAAATGTATTTAACGTACTATATACTAAAAAGTTACGCTAATCTGTTAATAAAGCATATTCAATGATGCAATGAGAAATTTCAACAGCTTTTTATCGATCGTCTTTATTATATGTACATATATATATATATATATATTTGTTTGTATTAATATATTGTCATTGAAGCCGATGAAACAGTATACTATTCAAATCTCGCCACCATTACGCATAGAGGCCCTTATTTGCTACAATGACATTTACATGACAACCATGTTGCCACTATATTTTATGAAGTCTATCCACGTTGAAACCTATACACATACAGCAGGCCACAATATTATGTCTTTATACTGATTATTCCGCAATTAAGCTGTGCTTATATAATATACATAGTATTAATTTCTCTTGTTTGAAGTCATTTTTATTTTCCGTCATAATTTTAATTACTTTAGAAAGTAATACTACTCTATATATACTGTATCCAAGATAAACGGATATATGTTTGATTAACCTAATTTTAAAACATAGGTTCAATACATTACGAATGAATTATATATGATACATTATGATAGAAAAATATAATAATATTATTGCATATAAGTTCATACATAACTTTCCCTTCTCAAAATAAAATAATGTATTTAGTGATACTGTACCAATAGGTTATAAAGCACAAGTTTTTTACATTTTAATAATATATATTATTGATAACATATGAACAACTAGATATAATAACTCATGAAAACATGTTATTCTGTATAATTTATATTATAAAAATACTTATAGTTTATGTTGTTTGAAAACTTAAAATTAGATAGTCTAACTTTAATAGTTATATAACAGAATCAATTAATACCGAACAGAATAGAAAATATTTGAATTGAATTATGTAAAATCGAATAGAATAATATATAATATGATAGTATAAAATAAAGTAGGATTATATTGAATAATATAGGAAAGGATAAGTTCATATATACAAGTGAAAAAATCAAAACTTTCTGATGCTTAAAATCGTGTGAACTTTTGTTATGTCAAAAATGGTAATGACAGACTCTTTAATGTCGATCATAGTATTCTATCACTATTTTCGATCACAAAGCGCACTTAAACATCTGTGCGTTATATGTTTTGCTTACATACAATTCGTTCACTTTATTGAGTATATCCACCCCCCCTCCACATTCCACTAGTTAATTATTACACTAAATTGTAATCGACTTTATATATGGCCAGGCGGTCGTAATTCAAACAGGTAACAACATTTGTTACATTTTCCCGTCTCCTTTTTACTTGCCAGGAAAGTATATAGAACAGTTCTATTGTTGGTTTAGTAAAAACATTTTTTTTATACATTTGCAATAATTAAAAAACCTTTCAAGCAATTAATCAAATTCAGTAGATAATAATGCACAATCACTGGCTTCGTCTATGTAAAGATCTAACATATATTGTATAATAATATGCATCTTTATGCTTAATGTTTCCGTTTTATTCATAGATGAAAGCATAAGTAACTAGTGTAATACATATAATAATACCAAAAGTTTACGGTAAAGTTAGTTTTATATTAAATCTAATATTTTAATTCTAAAAGTTAAAAAATATCTATATAGGGTGTCTCAATAGCATCTCAATAGTAATCTCAATAGTATCTCATTTAATATTATCTCAATTAATCTCAATAGTATCAAAAGCTGTACCTATACAATGGTAAAATGTGTAAATATTTTCATTATAAAAATGTTTAAGTAAAAATATAGCATAACAATTTTAACAGCTATTTCAAATTATGTACAATTCAAAATGTTGAAATTTTTACA
This sequence comes from Coelogynopora nodosa, assembly GCA_034780555.1. NCBI lineage: Eukaryota > Metazoa > Platyhelminthes > Proseriata > Coelogynoporidae > Coelogynopora > Coelogynopora nodosa. The sequence continues at coordinate 5,107 of JAUZND010001054.1, read as the reverse complement.
TTACTATACATCAATACGTGTCTTTCTAATCATCTCAGCCTCCAATCCGATTATTGTACTTAGTATATTACAATTATAGGTAATCCTAATTAAATAAATATAAATATTTTATAAATTCCTAATTATATTATGCAACTTAATTTTTACAAACATGTGTTTCCGTTTTATAACTATGCCTGAATAAATTTTTGCTAAAACAGTATATTTAACATTGAACATCATGTTTATGTAAATTTAAATTTATTATATATGAAGATGACTAGGACTAGGGTCACTGAAATAAATGTTAACAAAATTACTTAAAAGTTTGTAAAGTTTTTTTTTCAATTTTCATTCATTACTTTCTTTAACATTACAGTTATTAAAAACACTTCTCTTATTAACCTATGAAATTTTGGACAATAAAGAATTTTAAATAACACTAGCAATATAGTATACGCGTCACAGAGGGTAATTTTAATTTTTATAATAATAGTAAAATACATATAACAAGACTAAGAAAAAATTATAAGAAAATGAACATACAAAATCAATTAGCATAAAGCATTATCATTTAGAATGGCAACATTACTTTGGGAAAATAAAGAGTGAAAAATACAGATTCTAGATAGTAATTGTACAAGAAACAGACATATATATATATATAATATAAGAGACTAAAACAAAGTAAATGCAACAAATCCGAGCATTCTTTGTACAAAATGCAATAGACCGCCTTATGCTTTTTCGAACCAGAATGAGAATTACGACAGACAAAAGACATACCAAGTAATACAAGTTTTTGGTTTTTGTGCGTGGCTAAGATTTTTATAGCCCCGTTTTAATTTTTATGTATTATGTTTATAAAAATATGTTTATATGTAATACTAAATGTTAATGACGTCATTTGCAAACGCTAACGTATAGGCTACATATAATTAAACTATTAAATAAAATATATATATAAAAGGTTCTATAATTATATTATAAGTTTTTATACGTCATTTGAAAATGTTTTCTGCACATATAACAATCCAATCATGTAGCACAACAATTTTGCTTAAACGGTTAATTTTGAAAAATATCATATAAAAAAATATATATCATGTTAATAAGATTATTATATAAAGAAATAATTAAAAACTTGTAAATTAAGCCAATTTATAGAACTTTTATTTTTTACACTGTAAGTTTTTTGAGGAATTTACAAAATATTCCTCTCCGTGCGTGGTTTTGATAGCCAGAACGGTTCGTATGTAAATCAACTAATATATATATATTTAGTTAATCTTGGATCTCTTGATTCTTTCGTATTGATTCAATAAAAAAGCTTATATAAATGAATGTATTCATATACAATACAAGTTCTTGGATTTCAATGAGTCTTATGCTACATTTAAATGAATGCTCTAACATTTCCAATTATGTAAATAAATTTCTGAAACCACTGTCATGCCAACATATAACTTCTCAGCAATTTCAAAGGAAACACATTCATTAAGATTATTGCTGGCCTTTCATCCATGTCAGTATATAAAATCGGATTTGTTCATTTTCCATTGTCTATGATAAGTAATGTGGTTGCAAAACGTCATTTTAAATACTTGACGATACATTTTTTCTAATGTATCTTGATTATGATAAATTATTCAGATACGATTAAGATATGATTGATATATAATTATGATAATTTATTAAAATATTATTATTATATGAGAAATAAAACATAGCATATTATCTATATTTACAATTAATATTGTTTAAATAAATGATGACATTTTTGCATTATTCTGCATATTTTTTATGTACATTATGTACAAATAAACTATATAACTTAATATTTAAAGTTATGAAATTATTTAGTTCAATAATAAATGTAGGTTATACCAATCCAAATTAAGGTATATTAATCCTAATTGATGGTAGCATAGTTCTTTTTCACTTGTGTTTGAGGTTTAGTATGTTATATTATCATATTGAAGTTTTTTTTAAACAGTAAAAGTCCTATACATAGACTAAGTAATTAACTACTTAGTTAGTATTTGTTTATGTGAATATATTTTGTTTAGATACCATATAAATAATAACTATTATAATTATTCTAATATTATTTGAGATTTTTAAAGGCTTGACGTTTAAAAAGTAATGAATTTGGACATCGTTAGATATATGTATATATTTAATTTTGTAATTCATAAATTTAATTTTGTCACTAATTTAGTGGACCTAGGAAATAATGTTTTTTTATTGTTGTTAAACTGATAACAACTGAACTTCAGTAAAAATACACATTACATTTGAAATTAGGAATCCCCTTAATCTTTTATAATGTAGATTGAGTTCCTTTGGCCATACTCATTACAAAAATATATATAATTGAACATTCAGTAGTTCCCAAAACTGGTTCTAAACAAAAAGACACGAAATTGTTTGTAACATGTTTGGGATTTCTTCATCATGTACATTTATGAATTAGAATTGATTACAATATATTCTTTTTTAAGTTATGGGTAATTAAATTTCTGCTATCGAATCTTGTCCGACATTATTAATGCTTGTTGTTTAATTATAAATAAAGGTATATAGATTAATTCTTAAAGTTTCTTTATTCCTAGAAATCTAAAACAATAGGTTTTCCATTAAAATATCAAAAATAAATGAAATTTAAAATAAGAAATGTAAGAAATCTTCATAACGCGTGTAATGTTGCAGCAGATTAAAATTATAATCAACATTCATCATCATTCTTAAAGGTTTTCTTAATCAGGTAAATTCTTATTTGAGTTGTAGATTATATAGGCCGATAACCAGTATACATAGTTACTATAAATACGGTTCATTGTGTAAACACAAAGAACTCATTTCTTTTATATTCTACACTTCAATTGAAATGCAATCATATGTTTTGCGTAATGTAATGAACATATGACATATGTAAATAATTTTTTAATTTTTTATAAAAATTTGTCTTCACAATTCACGAACTAGGCTTATTAATATTGGCCAACATCAAACATTTTAAAATTGTTCAAAACAACACAATAATGGCATGACATTATTGCATTAGTGGAAATAAAGTACATTATGATAATAATAAATATGTCGTATAGCGCTAATCGAATAGGATCAGAAAGCAAAAAAGTATTATTTCTATAATAATTTTAGAACCTTTAGATTAACAAAATTGTTTTTTACCATTATGCGTTATCCCAGAAAATGAAACATCTACAAACTAAGTTGCGGAAAATCGACCCTAAACTCAAGTATAGGAGATAACATTCTACGTACAAAATACAATATGTAAAAATATTAAGTTCTATAACAGGATTCAACGTCTTTGTTCAACAATCTTGATCATTAACATTTTCATTTGAAGTATTTGTCAATGTATAGAAAGACTTGTTTGACAAATATTTTAATGATTTTAGACATTTTTAACAAAGGATATGGATTTACTCTGATTTTGGTAAGATTGTGATATCTAAAATTAACCAGGGTAAAAATTAATCAAACTACTATTATTATAAATATTTTTATCGACTGGCAGAAACTACGTTTAATCACGTTGGACAAACATTATTATTTTTAGATTACGAGCATGATAGTATATTGAATAACTTTGGGCACACATTGATTACTACTAATATAAAGGTAATAAAAATAATATAAAATTGTTAGAGAGTAAATTAATATATTGTTAATAGTAATATTAAATATTTTATGCATGCGTTGAAATTATATTAACTTTTAGACAATATTTTAATTTCAGCTTATCATCATTAATTAAAAAATCAAAATTTATTTAAATTAAAAAATGTTATATTACAAATACATAAATGAAAATGTCACGCAGAATAGCATTGCAAAATGGACTCATAATGCAGTATATTAAAAAAGGAATTGAACTTTTTGTAAAAGGATAAAAGCCCCCGTTAAAGCTTTAAAATATACGAGAAACTGTACAAATTAATGAAAATGTTAACTTATTTTATTCTCTCATATAATTGATGATTTAATTTAAGAATTAAGGAAATCGTATAGTATTTAATTAATAGTGAGACATTTTAGTTGTTACATATTATATATGTTTGATATTTAGACTATATTGAAGAATACTTACCACACAATGGTTCCTCTATCTGTTCTAACACAGAATTAATTTTAGCATTAAAACAATTTCAGGGCTTCATCAACTATATAGCAATAAATAAGACAAAAAAATATTCAGATTTAATAAATTATAATAAAGAATATAAAACAATAAACTGAACTCAGCTTTTATTAAATACTTTTAGAATAATACGGCAATCTGGTTTAATTATCTAATTTAATGTAAAAAATTAAATAAATACAGTTTCTTTATATGACCAATGCAAGTTTCGCATCATTTTTCCATATTGACTATAACTTTTTTATGAAATTAGATTCTATAATAATAATCGAAGTAATTTGATTGCAAAAGATGAATATGTGGTTTATTGATACTATTGATTTTAGTTGTATTTTAATTTTAAATTTTATATATTCTTCAGTTGTATTCCTTGGCATATATCAAATAAAATTGTTACAAAATATAAATCTATTATTTTTTACTGGTAATAAAAAAAACAGTTACCCAATAAAAAATAAAAAATAAATTATATATATATATTACATACAGGTGAATACAAATTCCTGTTATAAAATATATATTTAAATGTTATAGTTTTAATAACAAATAATCACAATAAAAATAAATAAATTATGCCGAGGGTGGTTTATTATATCACACGCCATTAATTTGATCCTTGATATTTTTTCGTATATAAATAGTTGATAAAAAAAGTCAATGCAACAATAAATATGACAATGAAAATAAATCAAATAAATGTGAGACGTAATTTTTAACAAAACCAATTGATGGGCTAGCATCAATGTTATATATCCATACTGTTACACGTTTGTGATCGACTGTGGGCACGTTTGTGATCGACCGTGTGCACGTTTGTGATTGACTGTGGGCACGTTTGTGATCGACTGTGTGCACGTTTGTGATCGACTGTGGGCACGTTTGTGATCGACCATATGCACGTTTGTGATCGACCGTGCGCACGTTTGTGATCGACTGTGGGCACGTTTGTGATCGACT
>JAUZND010001053.1:0-11912 GCA_034780555.1 Coelogynopora nodosa | reverse complement strand
CTTTTAGTGATCATCATGTTTCAATGCTTTTAGTGATCATCATGTTTAATGCTTTTAGTGATCATCATGTTTCAATGGAATTTATTATTCCTCATCGTATTCAGGTTCATTGCTTGCCTATAACGTATTTCTTTTGAATTGAATAATTTAAGAAGAAAAAAACTTTTGTTTTTCTCCGCTATTTTACTGGAATTAATAGATTTCCCGCCATTTATGTTATTTACCAAGAAACAATTAATAAACGCTGCTTATTAGCCGCTTAATTAATATTAGCTAAAATTCGTTTGAAAAGTTTTGGAATTTTTGAAAATTGGCGCAAAAATATGTAAAACGTTACATAATTTTTTAGTGGCTATTTATTGTTCATTTACTATTGATTTTCAATAGTTTCTGTGTATAATAATTAATGTAGTATCTCAGCTCAATTCAATAATCATTAACTACCATTTTGTAATCATATATTTTTCAGTTTTCCTTTGTTCGATATTACTTGTGTTGTATATTTAAATAAAGTTTGATTTTGTTATATTCACATATTTTAATAATCAATAACAAAAACGAATTTAGTACATCATTTAAATATTGAGTAATTAAAGTTTCTCTAAACGGTTCTTGATGTCCTTGACAAGTTCTGCAATGTAAGTCTTGAAAGGGCGCATTATGAACCCTGATTAGGAAATCAATAAAATCTAACTTCGTTTATACGAGATAGACAACAAGAAGCAGACTTCGAATACCATTATAGTCATGATCGAAACCTTGATGATTATCCACACAGCCAACTAATGTGCATTAAGTGTTTCCTGTTAACAATATCGTATCGTGTCTTTGACTGTACCTGTACCACTATACCGCCCTCCTACCCAACCATGGATCCATCCCAGATCCAACCGCGGCGACACGATGTACAAGGACACCTGGAATATGATGATCACTCTGGACCAGGAGGGCGCCAAGACCCACTCGGTCGCTGTGGGCTACAAGGCCAGAGACGCCGGCTTCATGGTGCAGATCAATGGTGGTCCGGAGGTTGCCATTGACAACAACTTCTCCCTCTTCGACAAAGTGATTCGACCTCGTTTTGACGGTGTCAAGCAGGTGAGCTCAGGAGCTGCGCTAGATGATTTGATTATAGTTGAAATAGACCATTCATTTGCATTGTATAATATTTTTATTATTTAAATTATGTGGTAATTATTTATTTAAAAAGATTAATTGCTTTTATATATCATAATATTTGAATGTGCTCTGTAAGATATAAACTGGATTTCTTTTGTCTACATATTTAAATGATTAATTTACTGAAACTATTTACTGAAAAAAAGTTCAATTATTGATTAATTTCTGTAATTTATATTTTTATTTACAAATATCTTATTACTAACTATAAATATTTTAATATTTATTGATTATCAATCTAATTGAAATTGATATCAGGGTTCCCACAAACCGGAAAATACATTTTTTGTGAGTTTAGTATTCTGTTGCTAGACTTTAACCTCACTGGCAGATACGTATTGTTTGAGGCTGAAAAGGTACAATAAATGTTGATACTGCACGGCTTCATAGCTTGCTCGATCCACTCGCAACCATTATTTTCAAGGTTTTCAATTCTTTCGGAAACACAAGACTGAAAATGGCTTTCAGACCACACTAGATTTTCTTGGTGTATCTCTTCGCACATAATTGTTATTTCTGTATTTAAATAATTATAGATACCATCCAGTTTTATCACATTTGTGCCGCTATGATAGTCTATTGACATCACACATGTACCTATAGTATTAGAAGTATTTTAAGTGCCAATATTATTGTTTTACTTATATATTAATCATCTGGGAAAACCTCAAGGAAAATAATTTTAGAAAAACTTTTTTGAACCCTACGATATTTCCAATGTTATCCACACGAACCTCGACGATGTGATATAGAAATCCTCGTACTAAATAGGTCAGTGACCAATTATGCCACACCTTCCCCGCTCCGCCCCGCCCCACAGGAAGCCATGCAGATCATGAAGCGCGACATCGTGGGCGACGTGACCCTTCAGTTCATGGGCACCAAGTTCCCGCTGGTCATCCGCTCCGAGCGTGCCCAGTATCTGTCCAAATACATGCCCGCCAAGAAGGTGATTGACCTCGGCTCCATGGTGATCGCGCCCATGCCCGGCCTCGTCAAGTCGGTGGCTGTGGCTGTTGGACAGGCGGTGAGTCATGCGTCGTTGTTGGTTCAACGTGTTGATTTCTGATTGGATAATGTGGTCTGCGCCGGGGTTTTGTGTTGTTGACAAGAAGCCGCGCAAACCTAACTAATCAATTACTTTTAACCGATTTACTGTAATGCAATACTTTTTCTGCCTAGATGGTTGTTTACAGTCACATAACTAGAATGGCGCCCTTTTTCTAATTGGTTCCCTAAATAGATATAATTTAATACAGCGTCTTGTCAGTGAGAAATATAGTCGGTGTCGACTCCAACTCGCTTGCAATTCAGGTAGGTCAGGAGTAACTAAATTGACCGACGCGCTATAAGCAGTTCGAAATCAGACTTCAAAGAGTTCCACAATTGTATACTATACGATTTATGGTGAATAATTTAAATGCTGGGGTGAAATCTGTTCTTTACATATTTTCTTTATATTTTGCTAATTGGCAGACCTTAACATGATGAGTTTTGTTGCTCCATAGAGCAAACATGGATGCAGCTGCTGAAAATGTATTGGCAATAAATAGACATTCTATAAATTATACAGCTTATTGTGTGGCAATGAATATTTTGAAGGAAAAACGTAGAATGTAATAATTTTACACTTCAATTAATTATTAATTCTTGAATTATTTGAAGTGAATGCTACACAGTCATATGAATTCTAATTTTTTTACTGACGACACAAATATACATTTTATAAAAGGGGCGTAATAATATAATAATTATTTATTACGTATCTTGCTATCTGACCATCCTGAATATCACTTAATTGTAACTAAAACATTATAATCAACCAACTAACGTCGCGCATTGCAAGCTATATATACATATATAACTATTGTTTCTGAGTCGGCCACTACTGTATTAGAGTACAGGTAATTATTATTAGCCAATAAGAGTGAATTAAATGTAAAACTACTATATTTAGATCGTATATTTTAACTACACCATAAGATTAAGATAGCAATGCCGTCGTGAAAAGGTTGATACTTTGTTACTGTCTAGACCATTTTTGTGTTAAACAAATTATTTTAAACAATCGGGAATCGAACTTAGACAAATAATTCTTAAAGAAACAACTAAAAATGGGGAATTAAGGTATGAAAAAGCCGCGGACTTCCTATAAATAGTCATTTGTCATTTTAATAATCTTTCCCGGACCGGGATTATTAGCAATGAATTTGAAAAAATTCCCACCTTTTTTATTTATCGCAATCTCTTTTCTGGTCGATGAAGATTTTGTGGTTCTGGGGACCATGTCTGGGGAGTGAATATCTCATCTGTGAAGTGGTCTCACTGTGTTCATCTTTTCAGGTCAGTGAAGGGATGGAGTTGTGCGTACTGGAGGCGATGAAGATGCAGAACAGCATGGTTGCTGGGAAATCAGGAGTGGTATGTGCATCTATGCTAGCTAGCTACTAGCTTACCTTCTTCTTCGTCGTAGTTAATTTGGGTAAAATAGATGTATATATATATTTTATTTAATTTTTTGTTATATTATTAATGCCGAGTAAACTTTGAGTCAATCGTTCAGTTGAATGTATTGGGTGTTATGCTAATGCAGTGCTGAGGTCAACATTTAAGAGCTTTGTTAAACTTCATGAAGTTTACGAACTTTTTATGTACTTACCTTAACTTTCAAGAATCGGGAAGATAATAAACCCGTGTTTAAGTTAATCGTGACTAATTTTTGTTTTACAAAAAGCCAAACTTATTTTGATAAATTGATAAATTAATTTTTTAATAAATAATATTTTCTTTTATTTTCAGTACAACAGGTTTTTCGTAGATAAATAAGTAGCTATTGATAATTCATATTTTTATACTTTTAAAAATAAGATTATTTATTCTATATTTTGAATTCGGTGTTGGTAGTTAACTTATGTCGTCAAAGCTTCCATTTCATTGCTTCCAGTGTTTATTATCACTATTTTTCTCTACTAGTTATCAGTTTGCGAGTATTGTTAGTACACTGGCTACCGTTCCCGTTCATTTCAGGTGAAGGCGGTTCATTTCAAGGCTGGCGAGACTGTATCTGAAGACGACGTTATTGTGGAGATCGAGTAGACTCCAGTCTGTGTGACATAGTTGTAATCAATTAGGCATGCCATACATTGCCCCCACCCGACCACTAGGTCCGTCTCTTCCTACCAATGAAACACTGACTTGCATACGATAATACAATAATTCATACTTGATGTGGTAGCTATTTTAAACGTTGTGCCATTTTTACGGTCTTAATATTGTATTGTAGTGTTTTCTTTATTTTTGCTTGTTCATTCATCGTTTCTGTCATGCTTTTTTATTTTATTTTTACGTACAATACTTTAGATTAAATTACAGCAAGTATCAATCAATTTAAACGTGTCGTTGTTTATTGTCTTATTTGATAATATGTTCAGCCGGGTTATATATAAGTAATGGGAGAGGTATATTTTGATAGATAAAATGTCTCTACTATCCATAAAGTACGTATGTTCAGGAAGGGAAGGGTATAAGAGAGCCGATGTACGCTTTTAAAATATATGTCAATGTGGCGATTTTGTTGTAACAACGATACTAGCAAATCGCCTGTCCAAAGTATATTATATTCAGTATTTGCTTTAAATTAACTTCTGTTAGTTAGACTTAAAGATTGCAGATAAACTACCATTCATAATCTGTTTATTTGTGCACTACTGATAATTTAAATAAATTATATATTTCGTTTTAATACAAGAATATAGATTGAAAATGTGCAATTTTCGTTTATTTTTTACACTTAACTGTTTCATTTAATATGTTAATTATTAGTACGGAGAAATACTTTGATTCGTCATGCTGTGTACCCGTACAGAGTTTCAGGGAGATTTTACCAGAAAGAGTATATGGGTGTCAATTTTAGAAATCTGTGGGTTTGCCAGACTGGATTTGGTGGATTTTCGATGAGTTTTTTTAAAATGCTATAACATATTGATGTGAATATACTGATCTAAAGGGTTATCATATTACTAATCGTCTCAAATAATGTTAAGATTAATATACCAGGTTCTATGATAATGTAAAAGAAGTTAGAAACATATACAACCCTGTTTAGCCCAAAAAACATACTGAATAATAATATATGCATAAGTCTATTAATGGCTGGTGCATATGTTTATTGTGATAATTCCTTGATTATTTTACATCAGGCGTGCACACATAAAAAATTGAGTAATACTAAGATAAATTAAACATAATTTGAGTATAATGAAAATAGTATGTTTAACAAGTGCTTTATTATTTTAATGTTATTGAAATAATTTATCAATTGAACATTGTAAACAAATAATTAAATTCTTATTTCTTGAACGGCTTCATGCAAAAATTAGAAATGGGCTTTTTCTTTAGCATATAGATGCAAAACAAAATAGATGAAATTAAAAAGACAAAAAACTTCTTCAGCTACATTTTATTAATAGGTGATCCAACGTTTCGCCATTACGGCTTCATCAGGGGAATGAAATATTCTCAGTGAGAAAGAAAATATATATGCCTATACCCTTACCATACAGAGATCATACAAAAGTCAAATACATTAACTTATTCTTAAGATAAAAATCAATTTCTATATATATTATAGGAGAAAGACTAAATATAGTGACAGGTAATTATAGATTTTTGATGACGAGAGTTTAATATAAAAAAAGAAGGTTGAAAGTCATTTGTAATTAGCTCGAAGAAATTTGTTGCTATGTATGTTACTTTAGTAAATAATATATATATATTGTACATTACCTTAATGCTTATCAATTACAATAAGATATATATGCTTTTTGTATATTATGTACCTATAGGTACTTCTGTATCCTCGTAAAACTACATGTAGGCCTACTTTATTAATAAATGTTCCTCTTTACAAGTTTGTACTTTTACTGGAAATAAAGCCATTTCTTTATTATTATTTATAGAAAATAAAATACGAATTGTGTCAATATGTAATCTATAATATTTTCATCAAATGTTAACCAGCACAATAGAAATGACAGCGTCATAGTCATTGTCATAGTCATAGTCATTGACCTCGACTGGCTAAGTCTGAAAAAATTTTAAACTATTATCATAGCTTTTTGATTTTAAGTATAATGCATACTATGGTACTTCTGAATAAATAAGTAGTATATAAGCAATTATCGTAATTATCTTATTTTCAGGAATATAAATAATATGCAACACATTTAGTACTATATTTTTGTTGTTTTCAAAAAAATATTATTATATTTTGTTCGATTGGGTTATATTATATATCTACTCAACAAAAGATCTCAATTCTCACTTTTTCGGTCAAGTTTGATCTACCAAATCAACATTTTGGTCAACATTAGAGATTATAAATTGTATTAACATAAATAAAATCTAAAGAAAAATGTATACTAGAATAAGAGTTAATAATACAGAATTAAAATTAATAGATTAACATATGGTATATAACTGACTTATATAGTTATCCATCCATGTGGAGTAATTATTAAAGTGTCACAGATTGCGTTTAGTATAAAATGATACATTATTGTTAATTAAAAATTGTAATAAGCAGAACAGCATTTTCTAATTTTATGAACGACTAATTTGTACACTATTACTATAGTAATAAATAGACAAAAAATATTAGATATAATAGACATAAAAATGTATTATTTTAAAAATAACTCAGCTACAAGATATAGGCCTCCTCAGTAATTCACAATAAATCGTCACATTTTAAATTACCTCAAATTGAACAAAACTTAATGTTAATCAAACATATATAATTATGTATTTAAATTATAACTGGATTTCAATTACATATAATATGCACATTATCGAGGCGATAAGTCTCTGTTATTGAAACAGATAAATCGCCTTCTGACGCTATCAATTGTTTAGGCAGGTGTGTATTGTGCTCCTTCAAACACTTGGGCATGTCCCGTGACAAGCTTTCAACCTATTCAACGCTCGTCTTGACCAGTCTGTGAATAGACAAGGGGGCTCAATTGTAGCCGCCCGGCCACCTCTTATCCGCGCTAATTGGACCAAAATTGAGATCTTGACTTTTCGCGGGATTTCACAAAGGTTCTTTACTTGTCCTACCTAGATATATTCTTGCTAGCTGTACATAGCGTCCCGAACAAACCATCAAATCCTGTGGCGTTGTCAGGCGAATACACGGGAAATAATTCGACTTTCTGTCCGCCGGTGTTGAAGCGGAAATTGCCTTTGCTTGCTAAGTTAATGTCTCAATTCGTTTTCTCCACAGTTTTATAAAGACAACCTCTTGAATCGTTTTTCAATCCTTTCGAATAACTTTGAATGCATCGTTAAGTGGGTCATAAAGGGAATTTTGAGGCCGCACGAATCTGACCATATAACACGTTTCGGTGAAACTTAAATTGCTGTGTTAGAATTTTATTTTCCAACCCAGCCAGATTATTTGACTTTTATATTATACACTCTTAGTAGATGATAGTATGTAAGCAATGAATCCAAACAGATGATTGTAATGTATTGTGTTTTGGGAGCATCCCAGAGATCGGTTATTCATCGATATCAGAGTAATGGATTAGATCGGTTAATCATGATATCGATATCAGAGTAACTTCTTCACCTTTAGTTATTGATTGTTTATTGATTGATTATTATTTAGCAATTGAAAAGTTCTGTATTATTGAAATGAGGAGAGGTTCGATCCCAATAAATTGATATCAATAAATTACAGGTACTATAATCGATACATAGATAAAAATCAGCAGAAACAGGGAATTTTTACTAATTCCCACACCTAATAAGTCATGTTGGTATACATGTAGAAGTTATGTTGGTCTGTTTCTTTCTCTTAAAACAAATTTTAATTACTTTTATATATTGACTATATATAAATATATTTATGTTAAAAAAATAATTATGATAATTTTTTATTTTTAGATTAAAATTAATATATGCATTAGGAAGTTTATAATAAAAAATACTTGTGTTGTATTTGATTGTATAGATTTGATTTGGTTAATTAACAACAAATATACATATAATATATCACTTTTTACAAAGTATCAAGAGCAAAAATGAAAAATTAATTATTGTGGAATATAGCTAGGTTTATAGATAATTTAACGTACATATAAATTGTAATATTAATAAAAATACTCAATATTATTTAAAACTAATGTTTTGAAAACTATTTGATTTTAACAATCGTAATATTTGTAAAAAATGTAATTATATGTAAATAAAATGTAATCAACTGTTTGCTAAAAAAATTCATTTGCTTAAATTTATTATAATAATTTATTTTAATTAATATATTATTACATCATTGTACAAAATTGAACATTTTGTTAAACATCGTTTTTAAAAATTGAATTTTATTTGATTTAACGTATATGACAAGTATGAAACTGTAATCTAACTATTCAGACAAGTTTTGTATAAATCTTATTTTATATATATATATATAAATATTTGTAACCATTGTTAAACAAATGTGTCATATATATAAACTACGTAGTAAATGTTTGAATAAACACTTCATTATCTAACTAACGAACCATCTTTTTTAAAGTAACATTTGTTATTCGCTTATTCATTTGTTTAAAAAAATATTTTTATTTCAAAATTATATTTTATTGTACTCTATAAGATGTACACTAAATTTTCGCTCCTTTTTTCCTTATTAAATATTTCTATATAAGTATAAGTATAATTAATAGATAGGGTCTTTCAATTTTAGATAAACTGCAAATCACCGCGCATAGGTCTTCTTCGGAGCATTATATATACATATTCTATATTATAATACATCTCTATTCTGACGTTTTATGACACAATCCAGGAACAATTATTCGGGACAATAGTAACGGGGTCTTTGATTCTTCATTTAACGAAATCATATAAAAACGACACTCACTGAGAGATAACTTAAATCACTTTCAAATAATCCTTTCAGCTCGGTTATAATATTGAATGTGTTGTACATATTTAGTAAATAACATTTTGTGGCATCTTTGGAAATAGCTCCCTTTACCCTTTTTTCAGTTCTAATCCATTTATCTCATCGTTAATTTGACAGTTACTGTTAATCACAATATCATCATTCTTCTGTCTTCTGTGTAGGATTATATTCTGTATCGTAACCTCATTTTGAGGCTTGTACATGTAGCTCTTTATAATTGAAAAAATAGTGTTAAGTTTGTTTTTGCTATTTGCTTTTATTTAGCTTTCAAAACGATTGAAATTTTCGTTTAAAATGTGTCTTTTTGCTCACCAAATTACAACAACATTTTCTGAATGTTTTTTCTTCTATCTTCTCAGTATTTTATACGTGATTGAGATATATACAACTTATATTGTTTTTTTATTATAAGTTGTTGCAATTTATGGGAGGAGATCTAAGTTGTGTTCTTTTGTCAATTGTCAATTGCACGATGAGCAGGAGGGTATAAGAGGAAATTTCTCAAACCTGTAATTAGCCCAATTCACAGAAGTTAACAATAATGAAGATATGAAAGCAAAAACAATGCCCAGATCTCAGATTTCTCCAAGTGAATTGTTTTCATGATACCAAAAGGCTTTTGTTTGTACAAATCTATGTTCATATGTGTATAAAAGAGTTGTGCACGGTTTACTCAAATGGCGCATTTACTCAAATGGCACATTGTTTTCAGTAAGAGTATTATGCGTTCTACTAAACCATTCTCCTTTAATAACAAAACACGAATCGAATAATGGATATATAGATTGCTCAATCGTCTTCATTTTCTTTCCCTAATTGGCTATTTAAAGATACAAAATAATGGAAATTTAGATTAGAAAAGTCTAAAACTATATACGCATAAATACCTACATTTGATGAAAATGTAAAAAAATACACAACTTTTAAAAGAAAGAAAGTTTATTTAAAGTTATTTTAAACTGTATTGAAATGGTTTCACATTTAAATTCTGTCTTGACATCTATAAGAGTTTTGAACATTTATATATTGAATGATATATTATTACATAACAAACATATTGCAAAATGTAAGTGTCACAAATCCACATTACATCACATCATTGAAGATTATGTCACATCACATAATTATACATTATAAATAAATTGCTTTCATGGAACACTTTCAGCGAAGATACAAAGAAACAGACTCCAGCAGACTCCACCGGCAGACGTTCCAGCAGACTCCACCAGGGTACTTCTGAAGTAATTGGAAGTATAGATCAATAAAAGTTTTACCGATGCGTATTCTTTGATAGCGGTTCTGTAAATAGTTTTGAAACCACAGGAGAAAAATGTTCAGGAATTGCATGGCAACAATTCGATTTTAAAGCCAGTAATGATTTGTTATATCAAAGGTTATTGAGAAATCGTAGAAGATGATTTCAATAGCTGGGATGTTTAGTTTTTCTAAATAGTTGATAATGTAATCATGTAAAAAAATAGTTGCACATGTTTTTGGAGTGACTTGGAAAGAGCGCCTGTAGACTTGGAGAAAGCGTACTCATAATATGATGGGGATCCTTTTGCATCCAATCATATTGTGGTATCTCTCTATACATAATAATATCAGGTTCATTAAAAATATAATATATTGCCGTTCTATATACATTGTCGCAAGAGTTTATGTATTAATAATTAATTGGCTGATTGAGATTTTAGGTTTACGATATGAAGAGCAATTTTGGAGATATCGTTACTTTTCAGAAAAATATCCCATAATAGAAATCAATATATTATTCATTTTTATCGATTATTTAACATTTACAAAGACTCTTACGTCGCTCTTATGTCAGTTTCTATTATCTAATATCACTCTACCATATTTATATAAATTTCTATCATTTGATTTTACTTTAATCTCAATCCAAAACCTGCTCACCAATTCTATATAATTGCCTCTTAATTAATATATTTTTAAACTTTGGTTAAAATAGTAAAACAGGGTTTTCCATATTATACTCAAAAAATGAACTAATATCGCTTACGTAATGAACATACGAAGTATACGTCCAGTAATCTATAAAAGTTTAAAGTAAATCTGTTTATCTATATATCTTGAATATTATCAAATACAGTATAATATGGCAGGATAGTATAAGTATTATGAGCATATATTGTATATGTCGGCCGTATAATTAATACTTAACCAAATTATATATCTAAATTAATTAATGGTATTCGTCTATCAAGCCAGTGATATAAATAGTAAGTAATAAGTAGTATTAGTAGTAGTTTATATAGAAATAATAGTATTACTCAATTACTTAATATGCATTTTTGGTAATAGTGTACATAATTTACAGTTAATAAAATTGTCATCATTGTGTTTTATTGACTAACATTACAATTAGAATTTCATTATATTTGATGACAAGTATAACGTTTTAGAGCGCCATATGATCGAGTAAATCAAGTTACTGTGTATTTGCGATGAACATTATCAAATGCATAATGCAATGCAATGTATTGTTTTCAGTTCATATTAAGTAGCCTTCCATCATTATATTTATTAATTTTATCGTTTTTAAATAAGTATTTTAATATTATCCTTCCCTTTGGAAACACCCTTTTGTACCATTTTTAAGTAATATCATTGATTTTTTTATAAAATTGGTAAGTTCAATACAGAAGTACAAAAGAAAATCGTTTTATGCCACGCTTATATTATAAATGCGTGAGCAAAATTTTTTGCTCACTGTTTCTAGTGAGCAAAAAGAAATCGC